>WAAB01004786.1:0-19572 GCA_013389865.1 Piaya cayana
AAATAAAATAGCATCCTAGGAATTTGCTGTTCATTACTGAAAGTATTTATTGTATCTGTTAAAAATGGCTTTATAAACTACAAACGAGTTTCTTTTTTTTTTTTTTTTTTTTTAATATTATTTTTTTATATTTTTTTTTTTTTTTTTTTGCCTGTAGTTGTATTTTCAGAACAGTAGTTGCATAGACTGTTTTGATTTGTCTTGTTTGTGTATGGTTTTAAAGAAGTTGGTGCTTTGTATCAACCGCTAAAGGCTTCTCGGCTGTGTAGAAGGTGGGGTGAATTCTGTGTTGTAAAAGGTTGTAGGACGACCTGCATAGTCTTTACGGAAAATAAGGGCCAAAAAAATCTTCAGTTACAACTTGGAATTGCACAAATGAAGGTTAGCTGTCATGAATCTGCTGCTTATTTCAAGTGGAAGTATTTGGATAGAATGAACAATATTGCATGAGTATCTTCAATTTCACACTTTCCAAGTTGGAGTAAGGTTAGTACATACTGTCCTTTTGTTTTTCAAAACTTACTGCTTATTTAAAGGGTTTTACTGATATTTGGAATAATTGTGTTTATTGTACAGAGAGCTGTTGGGTTCCTGTTGAATATTACCAGGTGGAACATGGTAGAAAATAAAAAATAAAGAATTACTACAAAAGCAAAAGATAACTGAAACTTAGAAATTTACTGAAGATGCTTTTTTTTTAAGTATGAAAATTTAAAATCATTACCTCTGTTTCCATTCACTTTAGTCTATGCAAGAGAAGATTTTGCAAGAAAAGCAGATAGTTGAGAAGATGACAGATGAAGAAAGGAAAATAGAGCAGTTAAATAAAGTTTTCTCTGAAGTAAGTAAAAACCCCAATAAACAGACCCCTGACCACACCATCTGGGAAGGACCTTATAGAATTATTATAAGATCTCATGATAGGGCTTTATGAGCATAATTAAATACTTTACTCTGCTGTCTGCTCTGCAAACTTATAATAAATATGTATCATCACTGCTTCAAGAAGTGATAACTTCAAGGGTGAAGGCTGCTAAGCAATGGTTACACAAAATAAGACAGCCATGTAAAACTGTCCATGTGCTGTTCCTTGCAGGGCTGCAGAAATATTGAATATATGTATGGGAATTAATTATTTTTAATTGTATTGTTTATAATTTGAAGTAGGAAACTTTCTGCTCCAGTGTATGCTGTAGACTAACTTTCCCCTTCTCCTATTTACTTTTTCACAAAGAACCAAAGACTGATGGAAGAGAACGCCACTCTGAAGGAGCAGGTGGAACAACGCAGGCAGCCAGTATCTGAGAAGATGCCTATAGCAGACCAGCTGTTCAAGGAAATGTCCCATTGCTTATTTGACTTGAAAGCTCTGTGCAGTATTCTGACCCAGAGAGCTCAGGGTGAGGAGCCTAATCTTTCCTTACTGCTGGGAATCCGATGTAAGTGATGTTGTCATTCTAATGCTTAATAGTGTTTTGATATAGAGGAGTAATGGTTTAGATAAGTAGTGATTGAACTTGCCAGCTAGACAAGACAGTGTTCCCCCTGGCTGTGCAACTGGAGCGGTTGTTTGCTTGAAGTGTGCACCTGGAGCTCTCTGGAAAAGCTGAGCTTTTAGTGTACCTGGGCCACTGAATGCATCTGACTACACAGGTCCTTGCCAAGTCAGGAGAGAAGGTAGCTGGCTCTTCATATGGACCCAGTCATGCATATGTTCAGCCTACTAGAAAAGAGCAATATGTAGCCAGGTGTCCATCCCTACTGAGAGACAGTGCAGTCATCCTGAGGCTTAACAGAGGCTTTTCTGTCAGATGTGTTCTACTCTACAAACTCATTATAAGGAAGGTGAGACAGGCCTGATTTTGCTGTCATGTGTTTTTGTTTTAAAAGTCCTTAAAGTCAAGTGGTAGGAATATACCTCTGCTGTTTGAACATGTGTATGTCTGGGTTTGGGGTGGGGGGTGGAGGTATCTTCATGTATAAGATAAGCCTAGTGCCAGGCAACGTCCGATGCTGTTATTTGCACATCGAGTCTTCAGCACTTACTAAGCTGTTAAACTTAACCAGGACATGAGAGCACACCCTAAAGCAGGTCAGGCTTTTCAGTATAGAGAGTTTGTGTTAGGTCTTTTCTTTTGGCAGCCTTAATAAACAAATTCTTTTTGACCTGTATGTATCATATTCTATTGTTTTCTTAGTGTTAACTAGAATTTATCAGATAGACTGGTTGCTAAAATGGGCTGTCAACGTGGTAGGACAGTAATGGTATAGTGTCCTGTGCAACAGGATCTACTATGTGCCCTCTAAGCTCATCTGCACTGTAACCCCCTAAAGTACTGGGGAGTGCAGCATATGCCAGTCCCAAAGTCCATGAGATCATCATCAGCCAGCAGCATGAATAGTTCAGTATATCTCTAGTACCATCTCATCATTTTAAATCGTATTTTCCAAGCCCACCTATCCCTCTTTTCTGAAGGGCTCCAGGAAATGGTTGTTCTACCCAGTATTTTTTCCACTGCTTTGGGACACCAGCAAGTCCTTAAGACACCAGCAAAAACAGATCTTTGTGTGAACAGCAAAGTGTGTCTTTCAGAGAGGCAGTGATGGGAACTGAATTTACTCTTTAAATTCACACACGCTTTATTGGTGTTTCATCATACTAAGATATGATGTCTCTTGATGTAATTAAATTTAAGTGACCTGCCCCTTATTTCAAGGGCAACTGACTGGTTGAGATATTCACAAGGCACAGTTGCTAGAGCTTTAACCTTGGTTGTTTTTTGTAGCACTGAGCTGTTCAGCTGAAGAGAATGAAAATTACCACAGCACAGAAAGCCTTTCAAAGAAGCTCTTGGAGGTTTATCAGTTACGAAAGGACATTGATGAATTAAGGACTATGATGTCGGATCGTTATGCTCAGGACATGGGGGACAATTGCACCACTCAGTAACAACATTTATTAAATGCTGCTGTGTCACAAGTCTTTGCATTTTTATTTAAGAGCCATATTAGAAGACTGCAAATAGCACTGCACATGCAACTCTCTGCGGACTGTGAAGATTGAACCTTGGGAATCTGCTGAGCAGGGGACAGTCGTCATTTGAATGGAGTGGTACAAACTACAAGAAATCATTTCTCCGAACTACTGAATGTAGGAACAAGCTGTGAAGAATGATTAGTTTGATGCTGTTTCTTTCATTAGGACTCATTTTATTATTTTACCTAGTTTCTGGAATCAAAGCATCAAAACAACCGTGCTGCTACTACTCTTGGTCCTTTCCTTCATAAAGGGTTTGTATGGTATTACCTGTGTTCTGAAATTAAAGCAGAGGGTTGATGGACCTATAGCTGCATAGAAGCTTCTACAACTGCACTTCACTCTAGGAATCCGACTTGGAACAATTTTGGAGCACTACGAATAGCAGTTGCTCTTGCAAGTTGCCTAAAAAATTTGGTATGGGAAAGATGTTGATTTTAGTAATGAATGTCTAGCTCATTTGCCCAGTAGTGAATGAAAACTTAGATTTTAACTCCTTTATGCAGATGAAGCCCATGAAATACAGCTCTGTCCAGATTGTTTTAACCTCTCTCATGTTGCTGTAAGAAGTTTCAATAACACGGTCTGTGGCAAGCCCAGAGAAGCTGGAAGGCACGGAGCTGCAGCAAAGTACATGGCTATCAGGAAAAAAGCAAACACCTGTATTTTAATGTTTGTACCATACTTATTTTTCCCCTATGTCATCTCCACTTTAAAAGTGTGGCTAGTCTGTGTTCCATCCCTGAAGATCTTTGATGAGATTGTGAACCACATCAAACATATTTTTTAACCACAGCAAAAAAACGGGTGTTTGGCACTTGGCAAATTCAAGGCTTGGAACAGTATGTTTCCGCTTAACAGTATTAAGTAGACAGTTGTCCAAGGACTGCAAAATTTTCCACATTGTTTGGAAATTCCTGATTTCTCTATTTATGTAGGAAGGAATTAGATTAAAAAATTAAGATTGTGTTCCATAGTTTATTCAGTGAGCATCACTTGGCAGTACTGTTTCGCTCCCGTGGGACGGATGACATATTAATGCTTCTGATTTCCTGGAACATTACTGCAAGTTAACTGCACAGTTATGCATGGTGTAAAATAGTATTTAAGTGAAGGAAAAAAAAGCTTTCAAAGAGCAAAACCACTCTCCAATCACACTGGTAAGCAGATATGTGAACATCAGTTACATACATGGTATGAAAAGAATGTTTAAAATTGCTAAGGTCAGCATTGACTGACCCACAGTGTGGATAATAGCAGAAGTCCCTTAGGAAGCATAGCAGCTAGCCCAGAAAATTCTAGGGTAACATTTTTATGGAAAAAGTATTAGTATCTTCAGTTTTCTGACTGTATTTATGTTAAAAGAAAAAAAAAACAAAAACAGTCTAGCAAAGTAGACTGGTTTCCAGTTTTAACTTGATGTTTTGCTTTCTTGTCATTGTTTAACAGTTACAGTTAATGTTGATTATATAATGTAGTGATTTATATTTTTTTTTAGCCATATATTTATTTGACAGTTGTCTCTATCCTGAAGCTACACCTGGACTGATTTCTTAAAAATACAGTTGCTATTTATATTATTGCTACATGGTGTTTTGGGATAGATTAATGTGACTGGTTCAGCTCCTGTGAGCACTAAAACAGTGTCTAGATGAAGTCTTCAGTGAAATTGCTTGATGTCTCTACTTCAAGATAAAAACCAAGGCTGTTTTATTTGAAATTTTGATGCTTTTTTTCTGTAGGATTTAAGGTGTACTTTTTTACTAGCACAAAACTGAAGAGGAGGATCATAACACAAATGGGCTTGCACAGTTTTCTGTGCCTCTGACAGTATTGGCATGTTTGACTGGGGCCTCAGCTTGTTCCTTTGGTGTAGTTCATTGATTTTAGCTCTGCAGTGATGTAATAGTCTGCAGTTTATCATATCTGTCTTGAATCAGAATTCAAAAATAGCATTTCAGATAATAACCAAGAAGTGTTGGGGAGAGGGGAAACACCTAAGTTGCGCGTCATCATTTCCTTAGATGGAAATATTGTACCTATAAAATTTACCAGGCAACGGAATGAGCTTTTTCTAAGATATGCATGACTGTTTAGTTGGTTAAAATGTAGTGTGTGTGGTCTCATTCAGCATATTTAATACAGACTTTATTAATGAATGTTAACATTGGATTTGCTTAGATTTAGTCATGACAACTTTTGGCTGTACCTATTAGACAATCTCAAGGGCTGAAAAACAACTGCTAATGAATGGATACTGTACTGTTCTGGCTGTCAGCAAATTTGTACAGTAATTTTTTTGTATAGTTTCAGATTGAATTTATAAAATCCTTTAGAAGATATTTACAGTAACTACTGTATTCAAGAATGTATTTTGAAAAAGACTTGGAAGTAACTGTCTTTGGACAAGCTATAGAGGATACTATGTATTTACTGTATAGAAGTAATACAGCTCAGTTGTGTGAATGTGGTTTAGGTTGCTAACCTCTGCTGTGCAGCTTCGTCGTGTGATAGTTGTGTGAAATTGTAGAGATGTCTGTAACCACCCACTCAGGCTCCAGCATTCATTACCACCAGTGGCTCTGAAGTCATAACAAGAGCTGAAATGTTGTCCTTTTCACTTCAAAAGGTTTCCGTCCTTTGCCCTCACTGCCCAGCTTTTGCTTCAAATGGGTTGTTTTGGAAGCTTTTCTTGCAGGGTAGGAGCACAAGGGAAGCGAGCAAGCAAACTTTTCTCCATGATCTGCTGCTCTAGCATGGGTCTGCACAGGGGTGTAGTTTTCCCTAGTTTTCCACATTCTTGTCAATGATGTTACAGAGGTGGAGCTGGAGGTATAATTAGGCTTTTCTCCCTGATGTGATGAGTTCTGCTTTGAGTGGGAAAAGGATCATCTGAACTAATCTGCGTTGTTAGACTGCAAACAAATTTATGGTTATTATCTAAAGGGATGATTTGTACCCATAGCTCATTAGCAATATTAATTCCATGGCTGCATACCTTTGTGCCTTTTTTTTGCCTGAAGTAAGCGTATATTCCCCTTGAACTTTAGATCTAAAGTTCTTAGGATGCTGATGACTGCACCTTTTTTTCCTCTTCCCTGCAGATATTTTGTTTAGAAGCTTTTGTAGTAAGAACTCCTGCAAAAAGTCTAGGAACAGAGTAATTAAACTAGGTACTAGGTGTACACTCTGAATGTTGGGCTGGTCATAGCATGCAGCTTTTTTTACTATGAAGTGAGAGCAGGAAACTCAGATCATAATGTGTTTATTTTGTGTATATTAATTACAGAATATCATCATTTCAGTGAGGAGGAGTGTCTGGAGCTATCTTTTAAAAGCACAGCTGACATATGTACTGGATCAGTCCCTGAAGACTGGTAGTTTTGTAAATTGGGTTCCATTTTTGAACCATTCAAAATACCTCATATGTAAATAGAGTTGTCATGACTTAATCACAATGTGTTCATTGTAAAAAGTAAGGGAGCCACTGGCTGGCTCAGCTTTAGGCTTGTTGTTCTTGCCTCTTTTTGTAATTTTTTTTTAAAGTAGGGTTTACAGCTAGAATTTTGAATGCCAAAGTTCTATTTATTAAATAATAATAAAAGTTTTCATTGTTAATGACTGATATTTTTCCACTGGAATTTGTTTGTTGATGTTTGGGATTTGTATCCACAGAGCAAAAAATAAATTTTGTTACAAAAGTGATTTCTTTGTGGTTCCCATTTGTCCAACATCTGGCATGTGACAGATGTGGCCAAAGCTGGATGAAAAGCAGGAGACAAGGGAACTATGAAAGATGACCCCAACACCTAGCGTGACCACCCTTCAGTGGTCTGTAGTTCTGCCTGAATACTGGTTGACCAAGCTCTCTTCCTGGTGTTAATTTTTCTAAAAATCAAGACCTTGGTAGCAAAAATATTATTGCAGTGTAGTGAAAGGCTTTTGGAGCAGAGTTCCTTGTGGAGTCCCTGATGCTTTTTTAAAGAAGTGCTGCTGTTACCAGTCTTGGATGCTGATTGGAGATATTGCAGGTAAGAGTTTATAAAAAGACTAAGCTGGCACAAAATAGTAGGCTTGAGTCACTGTCACAAGAGCTGAGGGAGGTGGGGTCACTCAAAAATGGTTTCTGTTCTGACAGTTCCCTGAGAAAAATTGAGCCTGTTTGGAGCATTGGGTGCTTACCTCTTCCCCATTTATACTACATCATGCAGGGCAGAAATGTTGACGTTTTGTCTTCTTTTCAAAGGCACTGGGAAATTGGCTGTAATTAGCTAATGCATTATATATGGTAAGGATCACTTGCTATTCTCAAGCCTTGTGACTGGATGTTGAATGATGAGCTTCTAACTCAATTAAAAACATTCTGTGCCCTGCATAAATGTATGTAAAGGGCTGCACAGGTGCCAACTTTCCATAAGATTTCTGAGGGTGACCTTTTGTGAACTGCTGGAAGTCAGGTTTAGGTTTCAAAGTATGATGATTAAAGCACTGCTAACAATAGCAGTGTAGAAAATGTTCTGTTGCCTTTATGCTCAAACAAGATACACCTCCAAGTGTGAATAAAAACGAAACTAAGCAATAACCCTCCACATAACACCACAGCAGCTCGAACAGGGACACCTTGCAACAGCTAAATCCACAGTAGATCATCTACGCTATGGAAATTTAGCAGTTCTGCAGGATGTGCTTATGATGCCAGGTTGTTTGCTTGGTAAATGAATGTGTCTGGTGTACTTGAAGAGTTTCCCAAGTGGCAAGGGGAAACGTATACTCTGATGAAAATATTCAATTACATTTTAGTATGTGTATACTTCTTTTCCTACTTTGTATGAGTTATTTCCCCTTTAGGAGTGGCTGCTGCTTTTCTCCTCCTTTTCTTGGCATTACAAGTCTGAATTTAATGGAGGAAAAGGCTTGCTTCAAGTCATGGAGTTGAAGCCCACCCGGTTTGTGGGGAACCTGATAGGTTCAGCTAATGCTGCAGGGCTCTTTCATGAGTGCTTTGCTAGCTCCCCTGAAGAACGCAACCCGTGGATATTAATAGATCACAAAACTGATTTACTGGTCTGTATACCTGTGAAAGAATTTGCCTGCAGGAAGGTAAGAGGAAACTGCTGTCAAATTCTCCTTGAGAAAAATGGCATCTGTTGCCGAGAGAGTGAATTGTAATGCTAAATGTTGTGGTAGGAGATTTTCCTGACTGAAGATGACCCCTCAAGGGGGAACTGAGTAGAATTTTTGATCAGAAAAAGCTCAACTTCCCTACATTAAAAACTGAGAATACAGTGAGTCCCTGACTGCCAGGGAGATGTCAAAAAAACCCTCCCAAAACAGATATGTTTGTATTTGGTGTTGCGGTGGCTCCATGTGCTGAGCTGGAGGGTGTTTGAAAGCCCAGTTGCTGGCTGTGGTGCTCTGGTGTGTGCTGAGCCAGAGGATGGGTTTTCCTGATTTCTCAAGAAACCAGCTGCCCTTTCCAGCACAAGCAAGAAAAGACTCAGGGTTTCAGCTAGCTGTGGTACAGGTGCTGCAGCCTTTTACTTCAATCACAGAAGAAAAGAATTATCCCTCCTATGCCAGCATGTGAAGGAAGAGACAGATGTGAAGCCAAATTAGCCTTTTACCTGTTACAAGAACTATTGTACTGAGCCAGCAGATAAAAGTAGTACGAAACATCTGTGTCTGTGACTGACTGCTTTCTCTCAGACAAGAGTTCCTTATACTTACCTGTTGTAATGATCTGCTATTAGGGAAAAAAATAACCCTTTAAATCACTAATTCTGAAAAGGTCAAAACATTTTTTTTTGGCTGTTGGTTTTGTGATGACAAATTAACTGTCGTTCTTTTTTTTTTTCATGACTGGTATTTATGATGCCCATGTTGTGGAGCAGATGCATTACAGAAATCGGTTTCACTGAGACATTGAAGCTACAGTTACTGGAGCAAGAACTCATTACACTCTCTGTAATCATATCCATGTTCGTTAATTTACCAAATTCTTTTGCAGGACTCTACAATCACGTTCAGGCTTCTTTTAAAGTTTCGGGTTGTGTTTCTAGCCATAGGGATCAGATGTGTGCATCTGAGCCTGGGGCTGGGGTAGTGCGTCGGTGTCTGTGTAGATGTGACTGTTCACATCATGCCATTCTAAAGGCAGTTTGAATGACTGGACTTAAGACTGATGCATTTTCTAACCTTTTGCTATTTTTGATCTCATAATGGTTAAACTTACTGTTAGCATTGTAACTGGGGGGAATCCAGCAACAGGGAGGGAGGCACCTCTGATCAGTGTGACTGATGATACAAGCTTGCTTGTTCAGATGATCCATATTCCCCCAATGCACTGTTGTAGAAGCTGGTCTTGTGTTGGTGCATTTGAGCCCCATTGTTTTAAAGTGTCCCAAAAGCAGTGCTGGTGCCAGGGGTGAGCATAGAGCTGTGGGGTGGCCTTGCAGTGGGGCAGCATGGGCCAGTGAAGACCCTGCTAACTGTGAGTCAGGCTCTTGTGTCTGGCACTTACACCCCACTCCAGCATCCAGCTGGCTGTCTTGCCTTGAGCACAACCCCCCAGGTCTTCATTCAGTTCAGCCACTTGAAAGCTCCAACAGGATTTTAAACTGAAGATTTCACCTCTGTAAGCTCAGCTACATCATGGTACATTGCTGGCCCTTACCCTCCCATTAATTAATTTCGAGAAGAGGAGACTGAAGGGGGACCTCATTGCTCTCTTCAACTACCTGAAAGGAGGTTGTGGAGAGGAGGGTGCTGGCCTCTTCTCCCAAGTGACAGGGGACAGGACAATGGGAAATGGCCTCAAGCTCTGCCAGGGGATGTTCAGGCTGGACATGAGGAAAACGTTTTTCACGGAAAGGGTCACTGAGCACTGGAATAGGCTACCCAAGGAGGTGGTTGAGTCACCTCTCCTGGAGGTGTTTAAGGCATGGGTGGACGAGGTGCTGAGGGGCATGGTTTAGTGTTTGATAGGAATGGTTGGACTCAATGATCCAATGGGTCTTTTCCAACCTGGTGATTCTATGATTCATACAACTTTTTGTCCTGTCTGCATCAGAGCCAGGGTGGCAGGACTCAGTTTCTGGACCCTTTGTTGGTCATTAACTCTGTTATGATAAATATGATCTGTGGGTTAGAGCCACAAAACAGCCATATCCCAGGGAAATCATCCCTGAAAAAAATTAGAATGATGCTCAGAAGGTCATCAAACTTCATCCATTTTCAACCCAGCTTTTGCCTTCTCCCCAGGGGAGCTCATGGCATTAGGGAGAGAAATGTTGGAGCTGAGGAGGAGCTGGTGCAGGCTAATTTCCCCACAGAGAGCTCTGCTGAAGGAGGGAGCACAGCGTGGGCGTTTGATTGATGGCATAATCAGATCAGTTCTCAGACATGCTTCATTATACAAGCCAGTGACAATCAGATTATTAGTTACATTAATGCCTGTGAAATAGGGAAGATAAGTAATGGGATATTTTTAGTTTAAATTATGGTTCAAACATTTTAATTAAAAGCTGATTATAATCAACCTGTTTCTAACACCCTTTCCTTCACCCTCATTTATAAAAAATAATTACCATCATCACAAGCCAGTGAGTATATCCTGCTCCTGGACAGTGGCAGCTTCAGAGCCCAGATCTGCTGCTGACCGAGTGGCTGTGTGCACCAATCCAGCCCAAGCTGCGTGCAGGGCAGGTTAACAACCTTCCCCGTGCTGGGTATGGCCCAGCTTGGTGTGGGTTGCAATGGTCTGCTCAGCCCCTCGTGTCTCAGACATCCATCTGGAGGTGAGAGGACCTGAAAACACCTTGATTTTCAGCAATTTAAAAAGAAAATTGTTTTCTCGAAGTGCTGCTGCAGTTACTGTGAAGGTCAGCGCACAAGCTGCCTCAGGTGGCTGAGAGAGCAGTGCACAGCATGAGGCTCCCAAACAGTTTAAAGTATATGCAGCTCAACTCCAAAATATGAAGTCTAACAAAAATTTGAGACTAACCGTATATCTTAGGAACCAAGAGTGAGAGGGGAGAGACAGAGATGGTTATAGAATATGTTCTCACCAGTCACACTAAGGCAAGGCTCAACTTGATCACTTCATTCAGTATGAGTGGATGTGTGTTCGAATAAATATGTTTTCTTACCCTTGGTCAGCAAATGTTAGCATTAGCAAGTTAGTATCAAGACAATGTGCCAGCTCCCAATGCTTTGTCTTTGAAGCAGGTTTTAGCTAATAACATCATTGTGNGGACCTCTTAATTTGTCCAGGAGGACATTATAGGAGACAGCGCTGAAGGCCTTCCTAAAATCAAGGTGATGTCACCCATTGCTCTCCCCTTTCTATCAGTTGAGCCATGTCTGATTTCCCCTTCATAAATTCATGTTCATCATTTTCTTGTCTTTAATATGTTTGGAACTTGCTCTATTACTTTCCCAGGGATCAAGATGAGAAAGATCCGGTCATATTCCAGTGAACAACTCCCAAACCTGCAAGATGAACTAATCTCTGNCCCTGTTCACCAGATCTAGCTCCCTATGGTTTCTACCTCTTCCCAGATATCAAGTTGGTGCTTAAAGGAACCCACTTTATGTCGTAGAAAATGTGAAAGAAAAAGTGATGAAGATCCTCAAAGACCTTTCAAAAAAGTGCTCTGCAAAAATGCTTTGGGCATTGACAACGTCCTACGTAGCTGTGTGTCAACTCAGTAGGGAGCTAATTTGAAGATGATTGTAGTTGATTTTGTTAATTTGTTAANTTCATCATTTTCTTGTCTTTAATATGTTTGGAACTTGCTCTATTACTTTCCCAGGGATCAAGATGAGAAAGATCAGGTCATATTCCAGTGAACAACTCCCAAACCTGCAAGATGAACTAATCTCTGCCAACCACAACTGCATTTAGTGCCACTGTTAACTTGGTTTTGTACAGCTTTCCTCAAGCTCTGGTGGTGGGAGACCTTGTTGAAATAATTTAGCGTACTCATTTAAATAAGTTAAAGTTTCATTTTGCAGGTGGTAATGCTAGCATGATGTTTTCAAAAATCTTGATCCCAAAAAGTGAAGTAAAACACACACAGGAAGCTCACAGTTATTCAGAATTTAAGCATATCTTAAGGAAAGAATCCACTGAATTCAGAAGGTTGTGGAGGCTGCATGACCCTCTGTACATAAGGCGTACACTCTTCCTTTCTCATTTTGCCAGTTGTGTAAGCTTTTTCATGCTGAAAAGTGAGCTGCTCAACACTGGAACAAAACCTTCCTGCATCTTTGTGGCAGATGCAGTGTATTATGGGTCACTACTGAAGTAAACTCACATTTATCACATTTCTCCAAGGAGCTTTTTCCCCCTCCTCTAGGAGATGGGAGTTATGCTTAGCATAAGTGAGGCAACTTAAGGAGAAAAACAAACCCCAGTGTCATCTCCCATTGCCAGGCTACTGATTCAACCCCATTCACAGAGAGCTGGATCTGCGAGGTGCTCACAGTGCAGCCTGCGAGACCGAATATACAGGAATAAGAGAAATTGTTACTGTAGTGGAGTGATTAAGGAAGCAGTAAATCGAGGGCTCACTGCCGTGCCACCTCACAGCTGAGCACTTGCGGGTTCTTGATAAAGAGCTGTATTATGAAGTTCATCATCAAGGCTTTCTACCACTGAGAGAGGAAGAATTCTTTACATCTGTAATTCTCACCATTTTGACTCAATTGCAGTTTGTTAAAATGTAACTGAGGAGGTCAAATTAATACAATTAGTCGCAGCAGGTAACAAAGGCTATGTTTTCTATGTTTTCCTGGAATTTATCCTCCCAGATTTCATGCATGAGAGCACATATAATTGTTTCTCATGACTTTGTTATGTAGGTCCTTTTTGAAACATCTCTTGATGATTAAGAACCATACAAACACACACATGCACTTATACCCTATTTTGCAGCTTTGTTCCCTACAAGACTTGCATTATTTGCATTTTCTTAGTGCTTATCCTAACCTTTCTCCATGATCACCTACAGTAGCCTGAGAGAAGTCCCTCACACTGTATGGCAAAGAACAAGAGGTCTGGATGGAGGCTGAAACACAGAGCCAGGGCAGCTCAGAACAGCTGGTGAGGTCCATACAATTTCCACAGTAGAAAAAAAGGGGTGGGAAGTAGCATTTTGTCTCAACTTGTTATATGATTTACTACCTGACCCAGGTGAGAGGTGGGGACAGTGTAAATAACCGATCATACCTTGCGGACACCTGACATCTTCTCAGACCTGCACGACAAAGGAACAAGTTCTACAACATATGGAGACTTGAAGGTGGTGACTGTCTTTTATCTCTTCCATCTCTTACAACTATTTCTCTCCTTTCTCTTTCTCTCCTCATTCTCTTTTCCTTTTTTCCCCTTGTAACAAGTGCAGCTGCAGCAGGCTGTGGCAAGTATTTTTTGTTTTGGTCTGGACTCTGGCAACATCAGGCTCCCTTTATGTTTCAGGTTCCCTTAATCAGAGTATTATAGTGTTATGTGAGGTGGGGATTGTTGCAGTAACATCAGCCATTTGCGGTTTCCTGTTGGTGCTCTACCACATGCCAGTTGTTTGATTATTTGTATCCAGTGTTTCAGGGCATGTACCTTTTTTTTTTTTTTTTAGTAAAATACTGTTTACACCCTCCTCCTGAGTGATTTGTGTCACTCTGATTCCATAACACCAAACAGCTCAGTTTTAAGTGGGACACCTTTACCCAGTGATAGACGGGTTGCAGCAGAGGAGCATGGCAAGCAAAGCTTAGCTCTGCCTTGGACATCTGGAGACAAACCACTTGTGAGCAATTCAATCTCAGCTGATTGAAATGGGGACTAAAGGAGGTTTCATGGAGAGGTAGTCTAAACCAGCACAAGTGACATTTTTTGAGTCTTTTGTTTAGGCCTTCACACAGGTGTCCAGAAATAATGTCCGAAAACATCACAGCACCATAGCACTATTATTTATATGCACATTAATATAAAACACAGCACAATCTCTGTTTAGTTAAAGCAAAATAATCAGTTACGTAAGCTGACCTTCTAACAAAAAGAAAGCAATTAGCACTGCACTTAGCTGACTTTTGAATGCTTGAATTGTTTCAGTGTATAGAGTGAAGGATTTGTTTCTTCTTGACACAAACTAACCAACAAGAGGTCAACTTCTCATCTGTGGCATGCCTGAAATTTATTTCAGAGGCACTCTGTCCTGGCAAATTACCACAAAACACCCAAGTGTGGTACTGCCTGTTCTGTTTGGGGTGTGCTGGACAGCTTTGGGCAAGTCGCTCGGTCTGAATGCCTCAATCTGTGTGTGTGTCAAGCAGAGATTACACAGGCTCCTTTGGAAAGCATCATGACACTTGTAGATGAATTTTCCACACAGGATAAACAGCTTTTCCACTAATCAGTATTAGCACATAAGACTGTGTATGTCAAATTAGAAGTCAAAATAAATTAGTGGTTTTCAGCCCACCAACAAAACTGGGTACTATGTTTTCTATCTGAATCCCCTATTACCCTACCATTAAGATAGGAAAACTCTCCTACTCCAGAAATTTAGATGAGTTGAGCTGTACAAAGCTAATCCATTCCTCATATAAGGTGAGGGGGACACAGACCTTTAAAATGTTTCCTAATTAGTACTCAAAGGGCCAAACAGAGCGAAAAATATATCTCACATGCAGCACGACTTTGCTGGATCTACAGGTATTACTGCAGGGAAACCTAAACAGTTTCTCTCTCCTTCTTCTGTAAACCTAGCACAAAATACACATTTTCTTTCATCAGCTGCCAGACTAACTTGTTGAACACTGAATGCCCTGGGCTGGCTGGTTAGGATCTACTCAGCCATGGTTTGGAGATTGTCACACCACCCTGTGCATGTGCATTGCAGCAGGGCCTTGCTACCTCATGAGCTTGCAGCAGAATGATGAAGAGAGTGGAAAAAACTGGCAAATCACTCAGGCGCCTGGCTTTCTTTGGGAAGCAGTCCCTTGGGAGCTGAGCACCACAGGAGAGCATCATTCAACATTGTGGGTCTGCATGAGCAGAAGTTTCCCTCCCACCTGCCACAAGCAGCTGACGCTGTCTTCACTGCTCTCTCTTTTCATCCATCTGCTCCTGAGTTTACAGAGCAGCAGTTCCTAGCAACCCTTCCCTGCTGGAACCTGGTGTTTTTCCTTCCCATCCCACAGTGGCAGTAGCGTTCCTGGTGTCTCTTGGTGCCACTCGCCACTGAGGCATGGACACAGCACCACTGCAGCAGCAGCAGCTGTTGCACACCAGTGTTACTCTGTGATTTAATTCTCCTGACTGAAAGACCCTCACTCATATGCCCATTGGTCTGTTGGATCTTCAGGGTGTGTATGTGCAATATTAAAAGGAAAATGAGCTCAAAATTGAGCTAGGTAATATCATGAAAAACTTTAAAACTCAGGCACAATTATTTGATCCTTTGACAAACAGCAGACAAATTTCTCTCTCTTATTTCTAACCAGGAGAAGAAACATTAGGGTTACAGAAATAATGTGTTTTCACAAGGAAGAATCCCAGCCAAGCAAACAGAGATTTGCAGCACTGATGAGAACAAAATGTGCAGGACAAAATACACAGGATTAGTTTAAGTGGATAGATCTTGGGATCCTGATGATCACAAATAGTGTATTTACACTGCTCATAATTTCCTTCAGATGTTTAAAAAAAATCAGTTGACTTGATCCCCTTGCTTTACATCTGAGCACCAGCAGCCTAGGATCTTAGCCCCACTCCCTTGGGAGCACAAGTCCTATCAGGAGGTCCTTCTACCTGAATATATTACTCCATTTTAGGGACCAATCTTCAGCTGTGGCAGATGAAGAACTCTCCCTGCTATAAACAACACTTCCTACATTCCTGATGCAAATAGCTACTGATGCACCTGAAGCAGCAAATGCTCCCATGTGCCAGCAAACCCTTGCTGCATAGAAGCAGCACACTGAAAAGGAGTTTGTCCCCTGGTAGAGGTAGGTGGCACCATTCATCTTAGTCCAATGGCTGCAGTAAAAGTATTCTTCAGCCACAATTAAAAGATATTCATTACCACTGAATAATGCTTTTCCCAAGTATTAACAATCCTCCTCTCATTCCCTCACCCTTGCAACACAAGGAGCAGAGCAAAGCCTGAGTGCACATCCAATGTCTCGCCTCCTGTGGATCGTCCTTGGTTATATATCGTACCTGCACACCAGGAACTACGTGTGCTTATGAGCATGTTCACTATATTGCCTCTACTGCAGTATGGGAGGTAAGGGAAGAGGTGGAGGGCTATCTGGTTCAGTTTGACTTGAGCCAAAGATTGGAAAGGAGCTGGGTGAGCTCTTGCTGCCCATACTTGGCACAGACAAACCAAAAGCAAGGGTTAAAACCAACCCTGACTTCTATTCCTGTGCATCCAGCTCTCATGCACCTGTTTCTTGTACTACAATTGCTCTTACGCATACTTGACATTTTGCTAGCTAATGAGTAATCTGCCTGGCCTTCTCCTAAGGAAGAGTCAACAATACAATCCTTTCCAGCTCTAGTATGCAGACACAAAAAGTGACACCATCACAGTCCATTTTAGAAACACCCAGGTGTCTCTGGCGGAAAGGAACACAGGTTCCATTCAAGTAAAGGATTTTCCTTTACAGAAGGTTAGCCCTGAGAGCACAGCTACAGAAAGACTTATTGGCTAACCTAGTGAAGGACTGCATCTTCAGAATGGAGATTTTTTTAATGCCTTTGGCTGAGCATTCAGCAATGGCACAGATCACTGAGCTGCCCAGAAAGGAGTCTGTACTCTTGTTAAAATGGTAAAGGCATGCGAATACTGACCAGGAAGAAAACTTAATCTGCAAGTGAAATAAAATGTCATTGTAAAAGAAAAATTGAATTGACTCTTGTTTGTTAGTATGTACCTGTAACTACAAAGATCCTTATGAAGGGGAGAATGAAGTGGGGCCGTGTTGGTACCTCCCTTTGGATCAGCAGTTTCTTTAAAGTAGAACAAACAAAAAATAGGTTGGAGAAAACCATACAGCAGTGCAGCTAATAAAATACTGTATTGAATTCAAGTGGTAATAAAGAGAATTCACCTGAGAAATAAAGACTATCCATTTGTGCCAAGAAAATCCTGTGCAATTCAGCTCCCTCATTCAAAGTGCAGGTAGTATATGCTGTCACAGTCTTTTTAACAAGCAGATGCTCTTCTTTCTCCAAAGGAAGAAAGAGAAAAGGCTAGAGAGGTTTCATCAAAAGCATCACTAGCACAGAGGTAACCTATTCAGTACATGTCAGAATTGCTCATGCCTGGGTGCCTCACTATGGCTTGAGGAGAGCTTCAAGGCATAAGGAACTTCCCTGAGATGCATCCTGTCATTCTGGGAGTTGTCACCTGTAAATGAGTGGATTGTGGGAGAGGAAGGGAGATAAAGCAAAAGGAAAAAAAACAAACAAAAAACCCACTCAAGTGCAAGTAAAAAAACCTTGAAATTTAAAAACCCAGTTCATGGAGTGTGGTGTTTTGACAACCTCAGACTGAGGCTGAATGTGTGAATGCAGGGATTCCCACAAGCAGTGTCTTTTTGAATGCACAGCTTTCCTCTGATTGGGCACAGAAAATGCTTTGAACTTTGGGCTGGCAGGAGATGTCAGTCAGAGTAGGACCCTGTTCTACTGCTCAGTGAAGTGCAATGAAGAGTGAACTTAATCACCCAGGGGAGAGACCACAGTTCTGGCAGCTAGGATGCAGTAACTCTTACTGCAGCCACTAGCTGTCACGCTGGCTCTTTCACACTTATGATCTTTCTCTACTTGTTGTGCTGCATTATATCAAAGATGGGTACAAAGAGAACCAAAATGAATGGCAAGAAGTCTTATTAAAAGGGGCATTCACTTGGGGACTTGTTTGAAAGCAGCAGAGGTGTTACAAGCATCTCCCTTGGCCTGTGCTTTTCCATCTCTCTCTTGCTTGCAGCAAACATCTGTGCTGTCTTGTCCAAGCTCTTGCCCTGTCATCATGTTTCCCACTCTCAACTGAGCAAGGCTGCATGCAGGGAAGTGGAAATGCTCGGGATGGCTGCCAAACTAGCCAGGATACAACATGATAAACCCAGAGCAGTGTATTCCCCACCACCCTTTTTCCTATAGTAGAAAGCTGCTTGAGAAGCCTACAAGTTGCCCAGACACCTCCCCATGAGTTTCAAGCCTATTACAGCCCTGAGCTCCTGCTTAACTCAGAGGAGGCTCTTCTGGTGCCTTTGTTTTCCTTAAAGAAAATTGTCTCTTCATGCACTATGCTGCCTGTCTCAAATTACCTGTTGTGGCTCTAAACAATTATTCTAATGGTCGGTAGCATTAAGTGTATAGCTATAAAAGAGAGCCAAGGCTTGACCTTTCAGCTCAGCTGATGCCTTTGTCCCCAAGTTCTACATCACAGCATCAGCAGGAGTGGCCCCTGAGCAGTGCAAGCGTGCTTGCAGCATGCTCCTGGGGAGCAGAGGTGAATGTCTGGTCTCCTTTCAGTTGGCAGCACAGTAATGGCTGTAGAGATGTTGTTTGGAATAATAATAAAAAGATTCTTTCTGCAGCCTTCAAGCTTCATTTCTGTTCTGCAATTTTCCCAAGTACTCAGCAAAAGTATTTGGGTGCCTGGATTCTACAGTAAGAAAACTTGGTTCTCTATTTGTGTTGAATGAACATTTATCTTTATTAGTGATTTATCACCAGTCACTATTTAATCCCCAGCAACATTTACACTAGCAATGGGCACATAGACTACATTATTAATGTGGTAAGGAATTTACTTTGTCTGTTAGCTGCTCTGTTTCTCTTGCAAAAGCAAGGGGAAAAAAGCATGTTAAACCAGCCTTCAGTCCTAATTTATCTCCGTAACAACAGCTGCAAACTTGTTTATCCTGACAGCAAACATAGGTGAACCTGGACCAGCTGGCCAGGCTGGTCAGCCCTGTGCCACTTCCCAGGCTTCTGCTGGTGTCTGGCACTGGTAGATGGAGAGGAGAGATACATAAAAAAAGATCCTTCATGAAAAATGTCCTATTGTCGCTGGAATTTCTGTTGGTTGGTGATGGGAGACATGGGATGTTTACACATTTTTACTAAACCTTATGTTACAATATAGAGGAGAATGACCACATTTCAGTTCCCCATGATTAAATGCAGTTACTTCTAGAGATTTTGGGGACCAATCACCATCCATCCCACCTTGTCAGACAACAATGCTATCATGGAATCATAGAATCACTAGGCTGGAAAAGACCTTTGAGATCACTGAGTCCAACCATACCTGTCCCCTACTAAATCATATTCCTAAGCACTCCATTCACCCATCTTTTAAATACCTCCAGGAATGGTGACTCAACCACCAACCCGGGCAGACTGTTCCAGGGCCAGATAACCCTTTTGGTGAAGAAATTTTTCCTGATGTCTAGTCTGAACATCCCCTGACACAATTGATGTAATTTACTCTCATCCTATTGTCTATCACTTG
>WAAB01004787.1:0-48490 GCA_013389865.1 Piaya cayana
TGCAGGGTGAGCTATGAGATCAGACTAGATTGATGAGAGATTTATCCAGTCAGGTCTTAAAACCTTCTGGAGACTCTACAACCTCTCTGGGTTACTGGTTTGAGCACTTATTTGTCATCAACTCATGACAAAGAAGTTTCTCCCCATTTCAAATATGAAAATAAATAGAAAATAAAGCCATGAGTTTATGGTAAGAACGCTAACTTAGTCTACAATTTTATGCCGAGACATGACAGAATGTATTAATTTTTTTCAAGATCATTATCTACTTTTAAATTTATTCAACTTTTTCATATATTCCTGTTCCCTTAAATGTAAAAAAATAATCCCCAACCCTGTAAAAATCAATTTTGCCCTAATCTTGTATATGATCTGGTGTTTATGGTCAAAGTTCTCATGCCTGGGGGCTTGCTTTGTTTTTCTTATGTTCTATGTATTTCTGTTGTTAGTTGCCGTAGGATTTCAGTGTACCGCAGCACTAGTGTACTCATTCTTATTATTTTTTATTTTAAAAAATCAACAGTTTATTATGGACAACTACAGAGTACCACAGACACTCCATTTTAATTACATGTCATGAGTTAAATCTTTTTAATTGTATTCCTAGTTCTACTTAAAAATACTGAGTTCTTAATGGGTTTTGGATACTAGAAAAAACCTACTAGGAAAAGGCAATCTAGACTTTTCTTTAAAAGGTGTATTTTAATCATCATTTTAGCATGTTTTAAAGGTAATACAGGCTTGCAGCTGTATCATCTGAAGATATCTTAAATTTTCATGGGTTATCCACAGGTAATAGTCCTTATGATTTCTGCCTTTAAAAGAAACAAGAAGGCTGAAAGATTTCTGTCTAAAAAGTTTGTCTATATGTATTCTCTTCTTCAAAAGAACATCTACAGCATTTTTACATCAAGTGGTGAATTTAATACCTAATTAACATTAGTTAAAAATACTCATTGTATTGCAGATTTAGGTTCTATAGGCTAGACATTATATGATATGACTGGAGTAATCCCCGGTTATCACCTTTAGATGGGTTCAAGGAGTCAGTGATATAGCATACATTTAATATCCTATTACTGCTAATTAGATTTGCTTCACTTGCTTCATTTTCTTTTGCATTCTTGTCCTATAACCTGTCTTGTCCTTGACAGATGTAGGTGTCTAGAGACGAAATATTGTCATTGCCAGATATACTCCTGCTTTCATCAAGTGTAAGATCTTTAAATGTTTTATAGCTCACTCTTTGCCTCCTCTGATGCACAGGCTGCAGTATTAAAAAGGTACAGTAATTGTAATATCTGTTTAGGTACAGCATGTAGTACATCAGTTTAGTAACTCCTTTGCCATCGAATAATCATAAAGACAAAGGTTTTATTTTCCTTTGCAAGTCTATGACCTCTCTACCAATTATCGCAGGCTCAAGATCATCCAGGCAGCAAGAGAAACAGCATGAGAAAATGGCTCAGTGCTAAAGAGATGCCGAAACATTTCCTCAACCCAGCCCCAAAAATGGCTTCATCTTTACCAAGCATGAGGTCAGTAGGATCAGCAAAGGGTGAATGGTTAGCTACTGTGAGATAACCAAGGTTTCAGAAGCATCCACAGCTTTACTGCTGCTGCAAAAGCTTACCACTGTTTAACAGCTGTCACAAGAAACTAATGACTGCAAGGAATGCATCACATTTCCCATCTCTGAGGCAGCAGTGTACGTATCTGTTATTCTATATATAGATCGAAAGATACAGGCACACTCATTTGTGCTTTTTTTCACTACTGTTATTCACTGATGGTAGTATTAGAAATGGAGAAAATAGACATAAACGGAGACATAGATCCAAGGAATATGATTTGCAAGAGATGAGATGCACAAGGTTAGTGAATGAAAGGCAATAAAACCCTAAATAAACACTTTTAGATGTAAATTAGATATATGGAATGTATTCATGAAGAAGTTAAAATGCAAATAATAGGGTTCATTTAAGTAACTGAAAATCAGAATATAAATAAAAAATATAATATACTAGTGTGAATAAAATTTATGTTATAATTTTTTGGTACTGATGTCGTTGCAGGTTTGTGCAGGTCTTGTGGAGACCATGGGTTTAAGCTGAATGTATTTCAGATTTAATTTCCTTAATCTTTTACAACATTCATATAGAAACCAGTAAAAGTCACTCTTTCCTTATGAAACCTGTTTTTCAGTCTGTTCTTTTAGTATGTGAATACAGTTGTAAATAACTTAGAATAAGTTAGAGGACCTTTACTGAACAACAGGAACATTTTTTCTTAAGTTTGGGTGGCAGTTTGGGGAGTTTTGGTATTGGGTTTGATTTTTAAGGCTCTTTCAAACATGGGACTTTTTGACTGCATCCTCTATATTTAGGTATGAGAATGTTCTTCCTTGGTCGTCATTTGCCTGTAGTTGTGCTTACATGATATACTATATGTTTTTACTATATCAATTTTTTTAATCAGACTTTTTATCTTTTGGTTTTGTTTGGGGGTTTTTTTTGTTTGTTTTTACAAAGCGTGTACCTATCCTCACTGAAAAGTACAAGAAGACTGATTTATTAGATGACTTGTCCAAATTCACATGGTAAATTCCCTGACTGAGGCTCTAGAACTAGAGTTCCTGGACTTCTGCTTATATACTATCCTTCAGAAAGACTGTTCAATAGTACTTGGAGTCTTCAGTATTAATCCCTTATACATCTCAAATACAGAGAAATTATTGTACATGCAGCATTTCCTGTGTCTCCAGCATCTAGAAACTGCAGTGTTGGAGACCTGTTTCACACTTTGGAAGCAAGGAATAAGAATTCACTTCTGTGTAGATCAGCAATTGTCACTGATGCCTATCAGATCAGTCGCTGAGCAAGCATAAAAAATAAAACCAAAACAAACAAACAAAAAAACCCCAAAAGCCATAACATTTTCTAAAAGCTTAACATCTTGAAAACTGTGTTTTCTGCATTGTCAGTTTCAAGTCATTAACTAGTGTCAGTTCAGACCTTTGCTTTTCCAGGGTAAATGAGATTGGATATTCTAGCTAACAAGTGTTAAAAATCCAAATCTTGTCTTCCTCATTGGATAGTCAGAGGCAAATTTCAAAACTTAGCTCCTTCAGCCTGAGAGTTCCAGACTCTATCTTCGAGCTGTAAAATGGGAATAAGGCTTTTTCACTTTGCAGAAGCATTGTGAAAATTAACTCCATAATGCTTACAAAGCAAAGGTAGCATGAAAATGACAAACACAAAATCAATTAAATAGATCCATGATTCTTCAGTGTTCAGTAGACAAAACTTTTTTTCCAATTAGCATCTACAAATATTCCACTAATTATAAGAAATTAAGATTTCAGATTTTGGCAAACGAATATTGCCTACATTCCCATCTCTTACAATTTACTGGTAAGGATACATCACTTAGCTATATGCTCAAGACAGATTATTTCACAGCATGCGATGACTTTCTACTCTTCAAAAATATCTTAATAATATGCATTTATATCTTCCCCTCTTTAATGAGAAGTTGAGACTTACAAATTTTTATGTTATAGACTTTTATTTACCTTTTATATTTTTATTGTTTAGACCTGCCTTTTAAGTCTATTATTATTATTACTGCATGTTAATGGTAGCTGTTTGTCTGAACTCAAGCTAAATATTTTGAGACTTTTATCATATTTTATTGTCTTTCCATGATAAAATGGGTAGCTGAGTTAACACAAGATAGATGTGAAAAAGAAAGGCAAAAGCCAAAAACTTTTAGTTTCTCTAGGAAATATCATGGGAAAGAGTCTTCCTTCTCTTATGATCAAATGATGACAGAATTGGAAAAAGGAATCCTGTTTCTGCTTCTATGGAGAGGGCATAAGAAAGGCACTGCACCTTTAAGAAGAGCACAGTAAAATGTCACCCCAAATGATTATTTGCAGAAGTTATTTTATTGCTCCCTGACTTCCATGGGGTAGACTGTGAGTGTTTAAGAGAAGCTATGTGATTTAAAGCAGCTCCTCACATTCTCATGGTGAGAGTATATGAGTGACTATGAAGTGATCCATGTACAGATGTGTCAGGTTAAGAAATTAGGTCATGATCCGATCCATTTAGCAGAGTACTTACTGTTTCAAGTTCAAAGGTTTTGGGTAGTTGCAACTGAGTTTGTTACTGAGAAAAAAAATAAGATTGCCACCTACTAAAGAATTTATTTAAGGTCCTGATACCTGTTTTGTATCTTCCATTGAACTTTTGGTTACAGTTGAAGAGCTCAGGCTGGGATTTTCAAGTAATTGAGAATAAGTAATTCAGGTCATTCTGTGTTTATAAGGAAATGGGAGAAAAAAATAAGTTAGGAAAATCTTCCATAGCTTCCCTTTCCATCTTATATATAGACTAAATATTTGAATATCAGGATTTTGAAATATTTGATCCATAAATGAGGGAGAATGTGCTCGAATAAAAAAAGGAAGGTGGAAGTAGATGGAAAAATGGAAGGAGGACTCCTGCATACTAATAACCATGTTTGTATAAATAATGATGATTAGTCACTTGACAGCAGTTAACAGTATTACAACTATGATCTCTGAAGTACAAACCAGCAATGAAAGTCATCCTAAAATAACTACATACATTTTTTGTATAAAGTTGCATGAAGTGTCACAGAGGATAGGTAACATCTTCAATACTTGACTGACTCAAATCTAACAAAAGAATTTAAACAAAAGTATGGCACTCCTTTGCTGCAGAAACAGGAAAGTGGACTGGAACGTCATCCTAGGCAGAAGAGTGTTTTGCAACTGAAAGCAAAGTAGTTGTTGGAAGCTGCTGGAAGAACAGTCCAACTGGTGCCAAAGGCACCTTCTGGTGGAAAACACTGTTGCCATATTTGTCAGGTGTTTGAAGCAAAGCAGTATGACAACACGTTGTTTATTTTCCTGCTTTCTTACCTTTAGCACCTCCTGACTACACTATGCAATCAGAATGGTCTATAGAGCCTAAAGGCAATGGCAGCTCTTACTGCTGCTCTCTAAGTCTTGATGGATATATTTCTGAAATACAGAAGTTTACAAAATGAATTTTTTTAATGAAATGGCTGAAGAATTTTCAAATCATTTTAGCAGATGGTGAAATAGGATTCTCTATCTCATTGGATGTAAGAGAAACAGAAATCTAAGGTCTCTTCTTAAATCACTAAGACTCATATAAGCCTCTCTTTGTGGAAAAGACATGCTGAAATTTAGACTAAAATGTAACTTCAGTTTGATTTTTTCAAAAAGGGACAAAAGCACATTTTACTGTATAACTGGAGTTGCTAAACAATTATAGATGGAACTACATATATCCATTTCCACAAAACATATGCTTAGATCAGAAAGACCTAATCCTGGGGTTTAGATCAAGAATATTAGTTATATTAAAGATGTTTAATCTAGTAATTTTGAGTTGGAATGGAACATTATTAGCTGTTTAATTCACCTTCATGTTTAAGGTGGAAACAAATGCAGGAAATGAAATATTGCTTAAAATATTCAGGGCAGTAGCATATGCCTCAAGAGATAAGACTTTCACTGTTGCTTTAATTAAGAGACCAAAAAGCAAGCTTCAAGTGTTATTTACAGGTTCTTGACATATTCTCTAATGAATCATAGGATGTTGCAAAGGTTATTCTGCCTATTACAAAAGAAGTGCACAATAATTGATTTTTAATGAACTTATTTTCTTTGCAAAGTTTTATTCTGTTCATGATAGATCAATATGCTCAAAATGAGTAAAAAAGATTCTTTTTTCACTCTTTCAGCTAGTCAGCAAGCCAGATACATGTGTTAGATAGAGTAAAGTGGTACATTGTTACATTTGTTTTTGTACTCTAAGGAGTTACATATACTACAGAGGAATTTTTACTACTCTGTATTTTCCATAACACAATTTATCTTTCATAATATCAGGAATGTTTGGTGCCTCTACCAGCACACCAGATAATGAAAGATTTCCAAATCCAATAAATTCTTCGCTTTGTACAATCAACCTTTATTCTTTTTGCATGCAGATTTATCAACCTGCTCAGGTTTTTTTTTTTAATTATTTCTTTTTGCATTAAGAACTTGCTCATGCACACACATACTCTGTTGTATTAAACAATGTCTCAGCTAAAACAAAAAAGGAAACAATTTTTCTTTTCCAAGTAAGTGATTCTAGGATTGATAGAGATGATAGTGCACCCTGCCTCTGACATAAATGGTGCTAAGCAATGTCTTAGTGTACCAGCATGTGTATTAGCATTATGCCAGAGTTTTAAGTAATAGTTTTAAATACAACATGCCTTACATATCAATTTGTTGATGATCTTCTTCTGTCATCTAAAGAACAGACATAAGCTTACTTCAGTTGTAGCTTGCTACAGATGGACAGATTTTGAAATACTATATTTATAGTTCTTGTTTTGTTGTTGGTTTTGGTTGGTGTTTTGTGTTTTTTTTTTAATTTAGAGTGCTGTCTAAATTAGATAACCAAAAGTGGATAGCTATTGACTTGTACCTATGAGCAAAGAACCTAAGTGCAACCAAGGATCAAATACTCTGCATGACTCTGTTTGAAACATTTTAGTTGTTTCTCCCTTATTAAAGGGAGAGGGAAGAGCTAATTTTATAATAAATCATGATTAAAATAATGTTTTTCTTATTCATCTCAAAAGATAAAAAATCTTGCCTCTCTTTACATCACCAGGAATAGGAGGTTAAGATTTTATCTGAAAAAAATTACTACCCTACTGGGCATTGAAGAGAAAAATAACAATCAGAGCTAATCTGAGCTATGCACACTCGGAAGAAAGGAGGAAAAGCTAACATTCAAAATCTGCTTCAAGGGTGACTATGAACAGCAAATTAGATACAGCTTGCAGTAAAATGTGGCTGGAAAAGGGCCATAACTCTCCCTGCTGAAGTCCTTAGACACATGTTCATGTCTGTTTCAGTTTCCTTGCATTTTGCACACTGATCTAGATTTATCAGTTTCTGGCAGCCAGCAAGGGTATAGAAAAAAAAATTGTGGGAATTACATTTGCCTCAGCAGCGGGTGGTTTCCCTCTGGCAGGAGATTTTCTGAGGACTTTGAATGGGCCCATTTAATTTCCAGCTATGTTCCAAAAGTTATGTTTAGTTTTGGAGGAGGCTGTCTTCAGCTCAAACGTGCATTTTGATGTATTTGTTTGAGGTTGTGTCCTGAAAGATTAAGTTACAGTCAAAATGAGTGGACCCATAGCCTCATCCACTGGCTCTAGGCTTGCCCACATTTGGAACTTCACTACATCTGTTAGCCCCTCTGTTCACTCCAGTGGAAAAAAAAAGGCAGTGAAAAGCTCCTTCCACAAGCCAAAAAGAGTCAATTAGAACTGAAAAAGAACTGACTTTAAAGCCAGATGGCAACTTTTTAAGGCTATGTGCCTCTGACAACTGGGATCAGAAATACTCCTATCATTTCTCCTTGTGTGACTGATGACAAATTCTTGACAAAGAAGGAATTCATTGAGAAATGAGATAAAACAGCATGGATTCATTAACCTCATACGTTCACCTTTCCCAAGATACTCTGTTTAAGTTAAACTGTTGTTTTCTACCCATATGTTCCCTTGCCACATGCATTCATCAGTCTGAACCTAATTACTTCTTCTTATGGGCAAAAAAGTGAATGAACAGGTTTGGGTTTTTTTCAAAAATCTTCAACCAGTGATGCTCTAGAATGGCCTAGGAACAATCAAAGTGTTTGAGGATGTACTTTGTGCAAAGCTGTGAAAAAACAAGTGGATAAAACACAAAACCAAAACCAGAAACCAAACTCTGTTAACTCACTGTTATTCAGATACCACAGTCCACTGTCTATAAATGATAGTAATTATATTTGAGATATTTGACTTCATTACTAAATTTTGCTCCTGACTGAATTAAAGTATGGAACTCAAATTTTTGATTAAAGTTTAAGAACAAAACCAACTGCTATCTAAATAAATAAATTTTATTTGGAAAAAATCCCACACCACTATTCTTTTAGATCAGAGGGACAAGCTGGATAAGTGGGACTGTGTGAATGTCATGAGATTCAACAAGGCCAAGTACAAGGTCCTACACCTGGGTCAGGGCAACCTGTGGTTTCAACACATGATGGGGGATGATGTGATTTAAAGCAGTCCTGTAGGAGAAGACTTCTGGGTGCTGGTTGGTTAGAAGCTCAAAATGATCCAGCAGTGCATGCTCACAGCCCAGAAGTCCATTCATATCCTGGACTGCATCAAAACAAGTGTGCCCAACAGGTCGAGGGAGGTGATTCTGCACCTCTACTCAAGTGTGGTGAGACCTAGCCTAGAGTATTGTGTCCAGCTCTGGAATCCTCAGCATAAGAAGGATAAGGAACCATTGGAATGGGTCCAGAGGAGGACCACAACGATGATCAGAAGGCAGGAGCACTTCTGCTATGAGAACAAACTGAGAGAGTTGGGGTTGTTCAACGTGGAGAAAAGGAGGCTCCAAGGAGACCTTATAACGGCACTCCAGTGCCTGAAGGGGGCATACAATAAAGCTGGAAGGGACTTTTTAAAAGGGCATGTAGTGATAAAATGATGGGGGAATGGCTTTAAATTGGAGGAGGGAAGGTTTAGGCTGGACATTAGGTAGAAATTTGCAATGAGGCACTGGCACACGTCGCCCAGGAAATTTGTGGATACCCCTTCCCTAGAAGCATTCAAGGACAGGGAATTAAAAGGCTTGTGGTTTCTTGTAACTAAATGACACTTGCTGTACTCTGTAGTGGTAGTGAACAGCAGTTCCTTTGTACCTCAGCATTAGGGTAACACATTCCTTATTTTGTAAAAGTTGATTTGATAGTAGAAGTTACCCTAGATGGAAGGAATCTACATGAAGAAAATATTCCCAGGATGATAAAGGCTGCAAGCTGTTATTCTTACCTCAACATGCAAACAAGCCCAGATATCCAGATATTAAGGAGAATAGAAGTTGTGGAGCTTACTCTTTAGGAAGTTGGGGGGTTTTTAATTTTTTGTAGCATAGATACATTTTCCACAAAATTTTTCTCTGTGTATAGGCTGGATAATTAAGATAACATCCTTTAACAAGAAATGTTGACACAATATTATGTACAGTCTTGGATATCTAGTACTGTGTAATTTCAACAATTTCAGAAAAACAGAGGGGGATGCTTTTAAATTGAAATGTTACAGAGTAAACTCATTTCCTGCAAACTTTTATGTTTTCTTTGGAACTTCCTTCAATGCCAACCATACAGCTATGTATTCCTGGTAGGTTGTTTTATTATGATTTGGTGAGGGTAAAATCTTGCTTTTCTTCTGGAGTCTTCAAAACCATATGAAATTTGTTTGGAAGCTGCTGTCTATTCTGTTCTTCAGTTCCCTAGCAGGGAAAACCATACACTGTTTCATATTCTTATGCACAAACTAGCGATGTTTTCTTTGTTACAGAAGTATCTACTAGAATTCAGCCTTATCTCAACATCTAGTAATTTATGTCTCCATAGAACTCAACCTAACCCAAATCTTATTTCCCTTCCTACTGTCATGCCACTCTTGATGTCCAAATAGGAGAATCAACTTAATAATTTTCTCTGTGTTCCCACTACCCATTGTTCTGTTTTGGTTGAGCCAAGAACTTCATAGTCTTTAGGCAGAAAGACAATTCAACAAAGATGACTATTCTTCTGTATTGGGTCTAAGTGGGACAGAGATAACTCCCAGTAGCATCCCTCATGGTGCTGTGCTTCATATTCGTAGCTAGAATGGTGTTGATAACACTGTTCAGCAGTGCTCTCACAGCATCAACTGTCTCTCCAATACCATTCACATCCAAACGTCAGTAGACTGGCTATGGGCAAGAGTTTGAGAGGGAACATAACAAGGACAGCTAAAACAAACTATCCAAAGGTATATTCTATACTATATGACATCATTCTCAGCAATAAAAGCTAAAAGAAGAGAGGAAGATGAGGGGCATTTGTTATTAAGGTGTTTGTCTTCCAAAACAACCATCGTACATACTGAGGCTCTACTTCCCAAGAAGTGTTTGGACACTGCCTGCTGATGGGAAGCAGAGAATAAATCTGTTTGCTTTATTTTGCTTCTGCACTTGGCCTTTGTTTTTCTGCATAAAACTGATTTTTCATCTTATTTTCATTGTGGGGTTTTCATCTTATTTTCCTCCCCCCGCCTCACTGAGAAAGAAGAGTGAGAGTGCACCATGGTGGGTATCCCACCTTGGTGGACCAACCCAGGTCAACCCATTACATTCTCCCATGTCAATCTGTCATGTCTCCTAATATACTGTAGGAGGTGAGGTAGGCTAGTTACCTAACTGTGTTGTAAACGAGTGTAGGGTACAGGAGAAGGACCTATCATTCTGAATATTTCCAACAATTTTGGGGCAATGATCAGGCAAAGGTACCTGCCAGCTTCACCAGAAGCCATTTAAGCATACCAGCCTGGAGCTTCATGCAAGCCATCAAGGTGGATCCATAATTTTGGAAACAACACAACATGTTAAGAAATGTGATGGCATTCATTCTAGACTCCTGGTAGGCCATGAAGAAGAAAAATCTACTCATTTGTAACTTGTCTAGATGCATGGGAACTTCATAGATACCATTCCTAATGATCTATGTGGCCCTGTATTGTTGCAAAAATTTGAAGTCTGAACTTTACAAAAATTTAGGATATTATACATACCTTATACCTTTCTGACTTCAGCTAGTGTCTTTTGCTTCCATGACATGAGAGAGACCTGTTCCTTTGACTTTGGAAATGGAACTAATATTTGGAAGTAACATTCCTACTGCACTTGACTGAAGCTCTGCCACTCAGTCCCATGAGAGTAGAATTAGGCAAACTGTATATTAACAGTTCATATACTTTGTGATAATTAGTTAAAATAATAAAGACCTTGTTTATTGACAGCACATTGAATTCAAGTATGACTCAAAGTGTAGCTTCAAAACAAACTAGTTAAACATGTATGTTTGCACTACTTGATTCAGTGACAAAATTCAATTTCCTTTAGGCTGGAAATCAAATTAAACAAAAGTACAGACATTTTCATCCTGAATTACAGTTTCCATGCAAGAGTTTGCTGTTGCTTAAGCCATATAAAAGATAAACCAGGTTATTTTTCCTCAGTATCTACCTAGACAAAGCTTAAATGATTGTTTTTGGCAAACATGTCATCACATGATAAAACTCATGTTGTGATCAGGGTAGAGGTATGCATTTATCTTCTTCTGACAACTTCAGACAAAAGGAAGATAAGTGAAGCTATTGTAATTGTAAAGTGACCTTTCCACTCTAAGGATATTGACAGCTGTCCTCTTACTTCTATAGAGTAGGTTTGCCATCATGATAATTATGTTTTTGTTATTCTCTTGCTTTTTATACTTACAGCATTCTCTCTTTGAATGTTTGTATATCTGATTTTTTCAAGATAACATTTACAGGGTATCTGACAAAATGTCAGCAAAGAGTAGTACAGGTTTTATTAAAAGGTATCTTGCTTTTTTCATGTTCATGTCAAACCATAATTTTGCTGACCAGAAAGAAATATACTCATGCTTTTTTTTTAGATTTAAGAAGCATTCATTTTTTAAATATTCCTTTGAGATCCATTTGGTTAGAATGCAGAAGAGTACATCAACTGCAAAGACTCATAAATAAAATAAGAAGTCATAAAATTATCTTGAATGCAAGAAAATGAATCTTTATTTTCAACTCCGTTTCCACAAACTGCTTAACAACTCAGGCAGCTGTGGGTTGAAAAAAATTATTTACTGATTTTAAAAATAAAGCTTATCTTACTGCAAGTTCATGATGGGGCCAGTTATTCATTTTGCCAGTGACAAAATGTGTAAAAGGGCTACACCATAAGAAGCAGATCTGAATTTGATTTGGCAACTAGTCAGGTAACTAAGAAAGCCAGATTACATTTTTGTGTACATGAGTAAATCTGTCTTTCTGCCCGCTACTCATTGGCAAGGTGCTGACACTAGGGATAGTTATGGCTTGACTTTCCATCTTCTTGGTCAGTACCACTGAATAAATGCAAAGATTATCCTGATTTACTGCATCTGCAAACTATCAGAAATTTACTGTTCTTCTTTCCTCAGAGGAAGCAGGAATTTTGACTTAACATTGTTTGTCTTAAGTCATAAACTAGATGTTAGCGTAATTCCTCTTTAACAATGCCACCCAGTGGTAGTCAAGTTGATTCACTGTTACCCAGAAATAGAATTCTGCAAATAATTCACTGGGCTTATCCCTCAGCTCCAGCAATATCTGTGACTAAGTCTGCTGTTTCTCATCATTAATACATTATTCATGTGTTTGACAACTGTCTTTTAAGTGGCTGCTCTTTGGGTTTTTTGTGTATGTATGTATGATGAGAACTTGTGAATAGACAGAAAAATCCCATGCCTGAGAAAAAAAACTATAGTCCATGAGGAGATAATTTGCCCATTAATTTTGTCTTCCTTATATAGTTAGACCAACATTATTTCAACACTAGTATTACAATTTATTAAGTGCATTTATGATTTAATGTTTATAATCTCTTTATAGAGAGGTTTTGTTCTATTCTGTTCTAAGTAAAGAAAATTTAACAATAAAAGATTTTCAAAGGCACAGATATCTCTCAAAATCCATTGAATTTGAGAAAAGGAACTTGGAGGCAAGGTAAGCTCGTTTACATTTGTACTTTGACTTTTAGCTTTACTCACTGTGTATGATGGGTTTCATGGTAGAACCTAAAAGAGTTTTAAGACAACACTGTAAAATGTGTCTTCAGGAAAATATTCCTGAAGCTATTCCAACCCTTTTCAGATGTGGAAACATAACTACATTTAGAAATATATATTTTATAAAATAGATTACATTCTACAGTTTGCGATGAAGAAAACATCCTATACACAATATACACAATTAGAGTAAAATTCACAGAAAGTTCTCTTTATTTCTTCATAAAATACATTTAGTTATGATTGAAATGCCTTAGAAGAACTATTTACAATAGTCTCCCTTTTACACATCCCAACAAGAGTATTTTATTTTCTTAGTAATTGGTAATCGATTCTTTGCATGTAGTCTTACCTTCTTTTTATACATGTAAACCTCCAAGTTTTTTATTTCTTCAAGATTTTTATTACTTTTCATACATTTTCATTATGTTTGATGCCTTCGGTTCTTAAACAACCATCAGTAATATTTGACAGTAAGCTACTCTCAGACTACAATAGAGAGAGAAAGGGGAAGGTTACCAGATTTACTAATGCGAGAATATTGTGTGCTAGCAATTATGAGCATAATGTACAATAAGGATCATGTGTCAAAATACCCTTTGTACAAAAGCATGGCTCTGTTTATACAGACAGAGCCTCTCAGAACCAGTAAAAAATCCCAGGCTACATGAATCATTTGTCAATTGCTGTTACTTAATTTGCCTTAACCACGAGCTGTCTTCTGTCAATGAGAATGCTCAGTAAGGAAAGAAAGGAGCAGATATAAAGTAAAAATAATTCTTTTACGTTCAGATCCCTAAAGGATTCTCTGCAATTGAAATTCTGACTGAAATTTTGCAACTCTGAAAAGCCACATAGATTTCTTACACTTCATTTCGCATATGAGGTGTTCAGGTTTTTGATCCACACTACTCATTTTTTATTACTTGAACCATCTTCATAGACTCTGTTTGGTTTTATTGGAGGCAGACAGAAAGAAAAATATAGACGCATATAAAGTCTTCATGGACATCTGGCCATACAGAGTAAACATCATGAAATAATCTATACCTTACCTGGAAATATTGACAATCAGTCCAAATAGGGGGTTTTTTGTTCTTTCAAATGTAGCAAATGAAAATAAAACATATTGTCTTTGGTTTTTATAAAATGTCCTTATTTGGAAAAGAGAGAGATAAAAGGACAGATGAAAGATCATATTATTGACAAATACTACAGTAATACTCAGTTTAAATTCTCAAAGTACAATCATGATATTTTGTATTTTATTTTTCCGCTTAGAAAAACAGCCAAACCAACCAATGCGGTATGGGTTTTTTTCAGTACTATAATCTAGAGACCTATGCCAGGGATACAGGCAAACGCATGAAACTTGGACCTGCATCTGGGTGCACAATTTTTTAAAGACAGTAAGGACGTAACACTGGAAATCAGGTTCAAACTTGCTTCAGTTTTGTATGCATGTTCTAACTATCTTCCTATTATGAAGAGCAGACAGCATTAATTTGGCCTTGCACTGCCAATATATCACAGCCTGTAGTCAAAACTGAAGTACTTTATGCATGATACTATAAAGTAGTACAGCATGTACTGTGATGTTTATGCTTGTTACATGCAGTTGTTCAAAGAGCCTGTCATTAATTAAGGTAATTTCTCTATTCTTCTAGTTGTAAAGAGTGAGTGAGGAATGAAGAGAGAAGTATATAAGTTGCCAAACAGTCTCATCCACCTTCTCTTCAAATCTATACTTTTGATCTGTCAATGCCAAATGCTATGATTTAATGTATAACAGGAATATAAAATTATCCATGTAGAAAACATAGAGAAATGCGAATCTAAAGGTGAGCTTTAGATACTTACTTATTCTAGCTAGCAGTCTCTATAAAATTATTTTTCCCTGATGACAGTAATTTTAACAATAAAAGTGGAAGGATAACAAATTGGTCTTTAAAGGTGACAATGTGGTGTTTGAAATGAGTGATGTTCCTACACATATAAAGTAACAAAAGCCTTTCCTCTGCCTTCAGCAGCATGTAAATCAATCAGTCGTGCAGAGACAGATCCAGAATTTTATTGTCATTATTAGAAGATCCTTAATAAGTATACAGATTCTAGTGAAAATAAAAGACATTTGGCTGACTAACATTTTAGAACAGCCACAAAAAAATGCTGTTGTCTTGTTGTGATATATTTAAACAATAAATCTGAAACTGGTAATTCCCAGTTAATAAAAAATACTCCTTCAAGAATGTAAAACAAAAACCAAACTCTATATATTGCCTTTTAAATTACTATCTGGACAATCCACTTTCCATTTGTGGGAGGAGTTCAATAAAGCGCTTCTGTAGATTTTTTTTCTTGAAGAGGAATCAGATTTGTTGATATCCAAGTATTCTGCAAGGTCACTATGGATTTGCCTGATGCAGTGAAGTATCTGGTAATAGCACACAATATTAATAAATTGAATCTATAAGGAAATAGCCTAGAATTTTATCTCTGAGAAGTCATCTTTGCAAAACAATATTCTTAAAATGGAAACTGTGTTTTATTGAGGAAAACTCTTCTGATGCATTTTTTTCTTAATTGCACTGAAAGAAAAAGTCAGATGTTTTTTAGTCCCAGCAGCAGAATGAGATTTTATGGCCCATTCACTGCAAGAACTGTTTCCCTGGAGGTATTAATTCCAGGAACAGCCATTCAGTTCTGATAACTAAGTTGATAAGAACAAGAAGGAAAACATTTCTCTGATTTATCAGTATAGGTGAGCAACCCATCATTTAAAAAAATAGATTTTATAAATATAAGCAGTTAACTATGTCCCACAAAGGACACATCAAACCATGACCAGTGAAACTTATTAGAGAAATATCTGCCAGAACTAGAAGCGTCTATATTCAGAATCATTAAGATATTTTAATACAAATAGAAGAAAGAGGAGGAAATGTCAGGGATGAAGCCTGAAAAGTAAAACATTTTTCAGCAGTAAAAACAGAGCTTAGCTTAGATCAGTTTTCAGATGGAAGCAGTTTATTTTTCTCATAGTTGGCTGTAGAGCCACATCTTCTTTTTCAGATACAAAATGGTAAAGTAACGATTATTTGGACTTTTATGTTTGTGAACTATGATACAGTGATAAATTCTTCTTATCTTGCATCTCTTTTCTTGCAATTTGATTGCACTGATCTTCCCAAGTGTTGCTTATGATCAGTAAACAAGTAATAAAAACTTGTCTACATTTTTCTCATTGTTACTTTCCACTTTCCTTTGGCTATCAGTTCTCTTTATGTTCTTTATTTTTTGGTGATACCATCTAGAGACTGTCCAGCAGCTCAGTAGGATAAAGATGTGCAGGCTAAGGTTGTACAGACCTATAGTTTGGTTTTCCATATTTACTATTGACTCCTAGTCCCTGGTGCAGGACTGATTTTTCTTTTAATGTATGCACTTTCTTAAGTACTAGATTTAGTCAGATTATCTTTACTGTTGTGTTAGCTGATAAAGTGTATCAGTGACACAAAAATAATACCCAAATTTCTGCCTCAGCCAATCTTGCATGGATTTGTTCGCTTGGAGACTTCTACATTTCTTCTGTAAGGTTTATCTTTAATTCTGAACATTAATTTATATGAGGTTGTAAGAGAACAGAAGGTCAAAGACAAGAGGAAGAAGTCTCAAGAAAGAAAACTAGACTAAATTTTCTACAAGGGCTTGTAGAGACCCTGTCTGTGTAAAGATGATTTCCCCCTGTAGTGCGCAATGCAATTTCTTTCCTAAATGCTCTTTCATTTCACTTTTGTACCTTTGCCCTCATCCAAACTTTCATCTCCTTTTCCAAAGAGTCCATTACTTAATCTTCTCATTTCTCCATTAATCATTTGGCTCTAGCGACATTCAATACTTCCAGGTATTTAAACCTTTTCCTGTGTTGGTTATGACTCTTAGGTCTGTTGACAGGTCTAAAATATAGTCTCTTGCAGTCTGTATAAAAATCAGAAGGGTAATGATCTTTGAACAGCAGCGTGATCTGGAATTTAAGCTTTGTGAATTCAGATTTTAACACATTCCTTTTTTCCCTATGTCAAGACAAATAAGCACAGCAGCCCTTATGTGAGACTGGGCATCTTCAGCTACTCCTTGCTATATATGCTCTTACAAGAAAAAGACAGGCATATGATCATGAGGGGATGAGAATACACTCTCAGTTTGACTGTATACTAAAGGCTAGATTGTGTCTTTAAAAACAACTAGGAGAATCACAACAGCAAGGTTCTTTGAGGAATAGCAGTAGACTTGTTTCTAAGAATTTTTAAGTCAGGAAGCTGTGAGGTTGCAATTCTATTGTTTTTCCTTCTGCTGCTGCAGTTATGTGAAACCAGCTAAAAGATTACACAATCCCAGATGTCTAAGCAAACTGAGTCAAATATTCAGAAAGATTTAAGAGGTCAGATTTTTCCCCTTATTTGATGCTTGCAGATAAGTTGTATTAAAAAATGATCAATGCACAAAGTTCTGCATTCTTAAATATACATAGGACTCGAGTCTCAATTATCTAGTCCCTGGAAACTTGGATGGTATTATGGCATGATGTTGGATGCATGGAGCAAGAGACTAGCTACCTCTATCCTGGTGAATTCAAGAGCATGCAGAAATGTCTATGGGCATGAATTTGGCCTGTGCTAACAACTGCACATTATATGGATAATGCCTTCCCAAAGAATACGCAAGCACATTTTGACAATTAAAACAGTATCACAGGATAAAATTACAGAATCATTCATGTTGGAAGGTGTCACAGAGACAAACTATTAATTTTGCATAGTTTAAACCAACAGAGTTTTTGAAATCTTTTATTACTTTGCTAGTGACATGTAATTAACCAGCAATCAATGACCTATACATGTAGAATGAATATTGTTAATATAGCAGATAAAGCAGAACACATTTTAAAAATGTTAATAAATCCTTACACATTTCTAAGTATGTTTGTATAACTAAATCCCTCCATAATTCCTTGGATATTCTTTTTCCAGATGATGACTGTGTTCCTCTTTTACATGAGTTGGGGGCTGATAATTGACCTTCCATTTAACGAAATGAACTGTGAGCAAACGCTCTTCAGTTTTGCATTTTCAATCTGGTACATACACTAGATAGCTTCATGTTCCTACACTAGGAGATATTGCTATCCAGACCATTTGTAGACTGTGAAAAAAAACCCAAAACAAACCAGAAAAGACATCTTGTGAAGTCATCTAGTCCAATCTCATGCTCAAAACAGGTCCAACATACCACTCAGATGAGATTGCTTAGTTTAACCCACTTGGGTCTTGGAAATCTGCGGAGCTAGATATTATACAGACCCTTGGGGCAACTAACTCCTGTTCTTAATTATGCTGAGAATTTTTTTGCTTGTATCTACTTGAAATCTGCCCTGTCATAATTTAAAACCATTGTCTTTTGTCCTCCAGCCATACACCTCAAGAAAGAGCTTTGTTCTGTCTTCTCACTGACTTCATTGTAGGAGTTGTAAGGCTACTGGCAAGTCGCCTCAGTCACCTCTTCTCCAGGCTGTACTCTCCAATGGACACATGCAAGTTTCTTAATATATGGGGTTTTTTTATACTGGAGGGCTCAAAACTAGTTGCAGTGTTTAGTACTCGGTCTTGTAAGAATTAACTAAGGGAGAGTGATCACTTCCCAGTGACATTACTTCCCAAAAATACAACAGAGGATGCTATTGGCCTTCTTTGCTGCCAGAAGACACTGCTGACTCATGTTTTACCTGCTGTTTACCAGGACAAGTACGGCCTTTTCAGAGAGTCTGAACCCCAGTTAGTCCATCACTACACTGTAGAAAGATAGGGAGTATGTCTGTTCCTAGCATAGGTTTCTGCATTCATTCGTCTTAGATTTCAGAAGGTTCTTGTCAGCTCTCGCTTTTACCCTATGCAGGCCCATTTGAGTTGCAGCCCTGTCTTTGACTATATTTAACTGTACATCCATTTTGTTGTCCACATTCTGGGGAGCATTCCTGTTTGCTGCCGTAGATGGTGTTATCCCACTTCAATGTCCTTGTTCTCCTACTGCCCCTCAACAGTGTCACAATAGATCTAACAACTTCACATGTCTATCCAATGTGATAAGACATAGAGACCTGTAGATGTCTAGGCCATACACCAATGAGAGTGTTGGTTTCCTACAAAGGCTAAAGGAGATACAAAAAGTCATCTAGTCTGAACGTGAGCAGCAAAAGGGGAAACAATAGATTTCCAGGAGCTGGAGTGTTCCAAAGCACAGTGACAGCATTTTTGGGCTGCATACTAGAGTACTGAAAGCTCATCAGGGACTGCAGACTAGGGAGGGTGGGACAGGCTGCTTCTTAAAAAGAGTAAGTTGTGATTACAATAGATAACGGCAGAACATAGCAGGCATGTTTTACTAAACAATTATACTTCTCAACAGTAAAAAGAATCCTGAGGAATATGTTCTGTGTAAGGACCTATGTCAGCTAATTTTCAGTCTGATCAAGACTGGCTTGTTTTGGAAAATAGGAAGTTAGAACCACATAGAAAATCATGTTCCACACTGATGTTATCAGTGACTGAGGATGTTCCTGAATATGTTTAACTTACTAGTGTAAATGTAGAATAAATGCCTTCTTTTTCCTACTTCACTTTCCTGAAACCATACTGTGCCATATCTCAAGACACATATTTTCTCAAACATTCTCTTAAATTGATTGTCAAACAAGATTAAATTCTTACTTACATGTATGGCAAACCATTTGGTTCTATGGGAAATCACATTGAAAGATGAAATTGTAAACCAAATCTTTGTTTGTAACTAAGTACAATATAGTCTAATTCCTTTTACGGTATAAATAATACAGCAGTGAAACTGCTTATTTCCTTGGAATACTTTGTTTATTAGCAGCAACTGAGTTCAGTAAACAGAAAATACAGTTTTCTTTCAGATACTGACAATTCCATGCAAGTCTAGTGACGACGTATTCCTGAGGGGAAAGAGTTTCTGTTCCCTTTGTGTGGGGAAAAATGAGAAAAAACATAAGACAGATGTCACCCATTCACACCTCCTCTAGGGATATTTGGAGAGGCAGTCTAGCAACCAGAGCTGATGAGCAGTGGATTTTCCACTTCACAGGAGAAGTCAAAGTTTTGCATTTTATCCCTTTCTGAAATGAAAACCAGAAGTGCAACCATGTGTTCCATTTGAAAATTTTCAGTCAGCTCTAATACCTATATATGAACTTAGACACTAGGAGGGTAATGGATACACAGAAAGGCTCAGTGAAGGAAAATGTCTCTAACTCAAGAGCTTATTTTTCAGATCCAGGGTTCTGTTCAAAAGGACTACCTGCTCGTTACTGGTCTCCCATGAGGCATGTGTTGCTGTATGTTGCACAAATGATAAGAAACAGTGCTGACTGAGGCAACTTTTCTGAGAGACATGACACAGAACACACTGTAAGAAATGACACAAGTGATCAATTTACTGTGAACGTCACAGAGGTGGCCGTACACCAAAAATGAGGATCTTCAATACAGGAGCAGAGGTGAGCAAACTTTTTTTACCCCTTCTTTAGTCCCTCTGTAAAACAAACACTCTGAAACTTAAAAGTGGATTCTAAGGCTATTCCTCCCTGCAGAACCACAGAATCCAGAAAGCTCCTGTTCGAGCTGCTCATTAGATGCCCTTGCAGCTCTTGAGCAACATTGCTAGTTCTTGAGTTTGAGGCTTGCTTGTTTAATTGTCATTATTTTGTACACCATTCCCTATACTAACTAGTATGAATAATACTGTGAAAAGTTGGGCAAAGAGGAAACAGTGATTTGTAGTAAAACTGTCTGCTAGTCAGGGAAAATTTTACAACTGCTCAGAAGGCTTGACTAAATTGAGATGAAATATGCTAGTACACATGCCTTTGTGTAAAGGGAATAGTCTAGATGCGTGTAAGGTCTCATTATTTTATGTTAGTGGAAACTTAGTAAGAACAGAACATTAATAAGGCACAAACATTGTTGACAAAATATAACATAGTCCAGTGAAATTTTTAAGCACTGTAGTCATTTCCAGGGAAGATCTGTTCATACCTACTATCTTCTTTTCAGGACTTCCTACCACTTATTAAAAACCTTCATGTACTCTTACTGTAGCCTGCAACCTTTTAGACACATTTTGAGTGGTAAATTAGATGATGCAACACATGGACTCTTTTACGAGTAAATGTATTGTCCTTCCTTTGCGGATTGATACTGGGAACTAATGCCTGTAAAATGAAGAAAGAAGGTGCTGAAAAAAAAGTGTTAATGTTATGCCTTACTCCACTTTATGATTATAAGTGCCATGGTACAGATGTTAATCCAGAGTAAGCTATACCTGTCTCAGACAAGTGAGCCTTGTCATCAGAGGTCAGATAGAAGCTTGCAGCTGAGGAGGGTCAAGCTGGTTAATGAGAAGGCAAAGCTTGCTGTGGCCATAATCCTTTCACTCATGTCAAAACAGATTTGAGCTATTGTTCAGCTTGTGGAACCTCTATTACCTTTAGAAGTCATTCTCTCTAAAAGCATTCAGAAGTCTATGGATGGGAAACTTGATATGAGCATAGTTTAAAGGAACTGACCTGTGTCACTTCAAGGTGAGGACAGACTGTGCCTTACAGCTATGGACATAAAACACAGACACAGTGTAAGTCTAGTTTATGAGTTTTGGTGTTAAAATAATTAAGATCACATAATTTGATTGATTTTTCTAATTGTTATCATTTAATTTATAAACACATGTAATTACCTACCTACCTAATTAATCTTGGTCCTTTTAGTTATTTATGGAAGAAGTACTTGCAAATGAGATGTAGGCTGCCAAGCATAACCAGCTGAAAAGCTCTGCTAAGTGAGACTAGAAATCCAGAAGAAAATCAGAATCTATCGCAGGATGCATAAAGCTCAAAGAAGGGATTTTAAAAGACAAAAGGTTAGAAAGCATTGCTGTGTTCTGAAGAGAGCTCAAAAGATATATGGAAGTAAGAAGGGATAAAACATGAGATATAATAGCTACTAAGACTGGCTTAGCATGAGCTCATGACTTCTGGAAGGATAAATATTAACTTTGTAAATAGAGATGAAGAAGATGGTACAGGACATATGAGTCTAATTGGAGACCAATCCACCTTCTTTAAACTGAAGGTCAGTAAGCAAGACCTGCTTAAGCAGATTTTTTCATACTCTGAAATCATAATTATATTGACACAACTATCTGCTTTTGGTTAATATAAATTATCAGCAAGTGCAATAGAACCAATCAACATAGCAAAATAAAGACTGATGATTCTATTTGATAGAAATCACAAAATATTTAAATGTATTGGTCATAAAATTAAGAGGTATATTGAAACTTTCAAGGAGTCCAAAGGAGTGGTTTGTTCACGCTTACAAGACAACTAGACACATACTGGGTCTCAAACCAGGGACATAATTCTCATCTGTCTGATTTAAACAAGCTTCTGGGTAGAAGGAGAAGGTGGGTAAGAGGTTTTATTTTTCAGTAGGAAAGATCCTAGGAAACTGTCTCATAGAAGTTGATGAAGAAACCGAAGAGAGCAAAGACAAGTTATTGTTTCTGTTCTTAAGTGAAATGAATTGTCACTGCTTTCAGCTTGCTTGGGGAAGAAAAGGGAAAAAAGGGTTTTATCAAGAGATTTTGATGGTAACACTACCCAGCTGGCAAGAAATGCTTTTACTCCCCTCCTCTCTTCTTTTACATTCTTTCTTTACATTGCCCCTCCCAAGAGAAGAGATATCACCTCACAGGAAGAATAAAACTAAAATCTAATTCCAATTCCACTATTATTTTGTAAGAAATGTAGTGGATCATGCAACCAGAAACCCCTGGAGTCTATAAGGGCAGCAAGTAGGGTTTCCAGATTGCAAAAATGACTATAGAAAATAATACAAAACTAAATTAGCAAACAAAAAATAAGGGAAATATTCACAAACAACAACAAAAAAAAAAGCAGAAAAGAAGAGATAGCTGCCTTAAACATCAATTTTCCTTAAGAGTCAAATGTGTTTTTTCAGTATTGCTAAGAATATATGGTCCATCTCAAAAAAACCTAAATGAACATAATGTCTCACTATAGACTGCCAGAAATGAAAGTTGTCTTATTGGTGATAATTTCATATATGGACCTCTTCGAGTATGTAAGTGTGTGTAATATAAGATTCTCTGCTTGTGATGAACAACAGAGATTTTAATCTTCCCCATCATTTCAATTAATAATTGAATAACATTTGCCATGTTATTCCATACATCTATTACCATAGATCTAATCTCCTTTATTAGAGAATAATCAGGTCTTATGCTAGCATGTACAGATCAACTTTGACAGATTTTTAACTTCATTACAGAAGCCACTCATAAGCTGATGAAGTCTTGTAGGTCTTCTAGAAGGTAGGGACTATCTATATGTCAGCTTTTCCAAGGGATCTTTGAAATTTTCTGTTGTCAGGGTCACTCTTCAGTGGTAGTGAAGTTGACATGTACCCCAGTGCAAATGCCTGCATTGCTGCTTCTACTGTGATCCCACAAGGCTTACTCTGGGGTTGTGTTGTGTAACTCAACACACTGTCACCAGTATTCTACATAATGCTTTCTTTGGTATTTAGAAGTGCAAATAATGTGGATTTCTTGGAAACATTTCAGACAAAAAAAGATGTGTGTTTACATTTTACTGTCATTGAATCAGCACAACCTCAATGGAGGGGCTAACAGAATTGGATGCACATGGTATAAACCCACTTGTCTGATGGTAACAAGCAGTGAGTTACACTGAGAAACCTTGTGTACCTTCTGCAATTGAAATGATGAAGAAGAATTAGAAAAACCACCAGGTGTTGCATGGAACAAACAAAATGCCTTAGTTTCTGTCATGGAAACTTCCATAAACTACCTTGATCACAGAAGCTGAGAAGGAAAGGAGGAAGGCAGAAGGAGAGAGAAATGGTACTAGTGCCTGAAATAAAATCTTCTCACACGTTCCGCTCAGTAGGGGCGGACTAGTAATGCCTTGTAGTGTGTTGCAAAAAATGCAGACAAAGAAAGATCAAAGCTACCTTTTGAAACTTCATATTTCAAAGGGCACCTGAGCCCTATGACTGAGTTCAGATTAAACTAAGCAACTTCCTACCAGATGTAAAAGAAGTTAACTTCTACCAGTAGTAGTTACGACTTTCGCAAAATTATTAGAGACTCAGCTTGAGAAAACTGACAGAAGTAAGTCCCATCAAATAAATACCTACAGTATACCAATAAAAACATCTAATATTGGTTGTGACTTTTGTGTATTCCTAGAAACAGATCAATCATTCAGTTTCATATAAAATGAATGCAACTGAGCTGTGCTTTGTATGGAATGAAACAAAGATTCCAAATATTTAACCAGTCTATGACTGTTAAGGAGGTTTAAGTTCAGGAAGGTCTACAAAAATTCAGTCCTGATCATGACACAGACTGAAAACTGCCAGAAATATCAGGACATAGCTGAGAAGCACCAATGGCTCAACTGAAGAAGGCTTTTTTATACTAATGGCAAAAATGAAATTGCAATTATTAGATATCTTAGTCTGGTGCAAAAAGGCAAGCAGCAACGTGAACCATTTGGTTATGTAAAAATCTCAGCTTTTTAAAATAAGTAAAGGAGCACCTCAGCATTTGGCTGTGATGTGAACAGATATTACTAAAGGAACAAAACCACAGCATGGGACCAAACCTGAAGAAAGAATTCAGACAATGGCAAAAATCTTAAGGAAAAAGTATCATGCCTTCTTCTATCATTCAGAAAGAGCTTGTGTTATTACTGACAAATAGTTCTCTTGTATCTGATGTACATACCTACTTCAGAAATAAAAGACAGCTGGAGAGGTAAACCTTTGTCTCAACAAGTCTTCTGAATAGAGTGAAAAATTAGTTTTTACTTTTATGTCCTTTTTTGTTACAGTAACATTCCTTGCCACCCTGTGTTTCAAAACTTTTAATTCAATATGATTTCTTATCCATAATGAAGCAAAGCAGGAGGTGGCATTTTATTTCTTAAATGCCCTACCAGTTCATAACACTGAATTAGTAGGGTAAATTTAATTTGTCTATGTATTGGTCAAGCCTTCTTGGAAAGATCTATCACACCCAACTAAAAAATCTTTCAGTTTGAAGTAGTGAACTTTGAAAGTACATAAGGAAAGGCCATATATTCTCTAGAATAAACAAAGGTTTAAATCTTTCCTAATGAAACAACCTCAGCCCTTCATTGGGTTGTAATGAGTTTGTACTGTAACTCAACTGCAACACAATCTATGCTAAAGCAGCTGCACTGGTAGCTGGCAGTCAGAACTCATCAAGAGTGTACTATTTTTCCATTGAAATTATAAAGACAACCCACAGGAGCAGTAAGCTTGGAAAGATTTTGCCTAAACCCAAGAAAACAGAATATTTGTTTTGGGGCAACAAGCACAGACTCAGACCTTACATACCAAATTATTGCTTACAGGGCATGTAATGAGTTTAAATATGTGCTTGGAACTTGTGATGATACTAGCACTCTGGTGATATTGTAAATAATATGTACTACTATGACAGATATGTTGGTTCCTATACCCAAATTAATGACTATTCATGCTAAGTAGTGTCTCTGTGTATTTAAGCAGGTCAGAAGGTTCTCAGTAACTTAATAATCATCAGATTATTCTTGAGATGGTCCGGTGTACTAAAATAAATTACAGCAATAATGTTAACCACTGACAAATTTGCAGATATCGGTGGCTACTCATATTTAGATTCTGAGGCTGAAAATCACTCCTGGATTCCCTAGATTTACACCTTAAAAACTTCAATTCTCTCTCCCAAAGCCATATTTGGCATAGGATGGGAGCTAAAACAGTAACAGATTTAAACTTCACCCATCTTGTAGAGAAGATTGTATGGTACTTTTTACACTACAATATTCAGTGTATAGTGAGCCACAAATTCAGACATATCTACAGAACTGTGCTGTTTGCTCTTATGAGACCCCACCTGGGTTATGGTGTCCAGTTTTGGGATCCTCAACATTTGAAGGACATGGAACTGTTGGAATGGGTCCAGAGGAGGGCTACAAAGATGACCGAAGGGCTGGAGCACTTCTGCTATGAGGACAGGCTGAGAGAGTTGGGATTGTTCAGCCTGGAGAAGAGAAGGTTCCAAGGAGACCTTATAGCAGCCTTCCAGTACCTGAAGGGATCATGCAAAAAATCTGGGAGGTTTTTTGACAAGAGCATGTAGTGATAGGATGAGGGGAGAATGGCTTTAAGTTGGAGAGAGAAAAATTTAGACTAGACATTAGGAAAAAAGTCTTCACAATGAGAGTGGTGAGGCACTGGCACGTGTTGCTCAGGGAAGATGTGGATGCCCCGTCCCTGGAGGTGTTCACGGCAAGGCTGGATGGGGCCTTGGGCAGCCTGGTCTAGTGGAAGGTGTCCCTGCCCATGGCAGGGGGATTGGAACTAGATAATCTTTAAGGTCCCTTCCAACCCAAACCGTTCTATGAATCTATGAAATCTACAATGTTGTTTTCTTTCAGTGTTTTCCTTGATCAAAAACATTTGCTTTGAAGATCTGTGGTACTTTTTGTTAAGGGTGAACATGTGTTTCTATCACTCCAATACAGTATTTTGTCATTTTATCTTATTGTTGTCAACTCTAATATCAATTTGCTTTGAGAAGGAACATCACAAAAGAATGTTGAACAAATCATCCCTGTCCAGACTCCAGCCATTTAATTATATAAACTTTCCTCTGTACCTCATGATGATTGACTGTCATCCATAAGATAAAGTGTAGAGAAAACTGAGAGACTTATTTTTTATTTATCTGACAAAGATACATACTTCTGATAGCATCACTTTTCTTCTAGAAGCATATTATCTCAGCCTGGAAGGCTGACAGCATGCTTCTCCTGGTTTCACTCATCAGTCTGAAGCTTTTCCATGGCCTTGATCTCTGTCTTCTTGCGACTAATAGGACAACAGAAGTTTTATCAATTGACTAGTGCAAGAGTAAGAAAAACTTATCATAAACGCTTTAAGCACATTCACTTTGAATGTGGAGGGCGATGAGGGGAGCCTTTTGTCTGTTAAGGGTTGGAAGTCTCTGATAATAGTAAGTATATGTCTCTTTTTAATACACAGTAACAAAAATCACACAAGTTCAGATAGAGTAAAACAGGGTCCGTAAGTATGAGTTCTGTTACAAGAATGGAACACTGAAAAGAGAAAGGGACACACATTATATGCTGATGTAGTTGAGCCTTGTTGAACTTCACCACTGGCACCTTACTACACCTCTACCATGTTGGTATTAGCAGCTTTTTCACCTGAGTATACAGAAAGTTTTGAATATCAGGATGCAACTTTAGTGAGGAAAGCTCACTGAACATCCAGTATACTGTGGTTTTGCAGTGACTGAACCAGAGATTGATTTTTGACAAGTAAAGCACGCTAAGTGCACCAGAAGTTCCCACAAGCTAGTGACAACACCACCACAAATTCTTCAAGAGGAATTGAAGAAAAACCAATAATCCAGAAACATTTCTGTACTTTTTTTCTGTAGTAACTGTTCACCAACATCATGGTACTCTCTAACCTGGGAGGAAATATAATAAAAGATTCAAGTGATACGTGTTTCAGAACCATTGCTGTTGTCGTTCAAAGAGAATTTTTATTTATTTCTGAGGCTGAATTAAATTAACAAGCAATCTTAAGTTAAAGATATATCCAAGCTGTTGCATCCAAGCACATCTCTGCTTTCAATTTTCGATGACATCTGTTTCTCCCTTTAAAAAAAATAGAAAATGTATTAAAGTATCTTCCATCTTGTTTACACAATAGCTGTGACATTATATTTGATATAGATATTGCTCCCAATGCCATTGGAAAAGAACCTTACAAAAGTCTTCATTTTTGTCCAGAGTGTATTTCTATGGTCAAGTTAAGTTTTTATACTAATCTTATTTTTTACCATTCACAAGCTACCTAAACCACAAAACAGTGGGCAAATATTTAATTTTGAAGGCCACACTAAGATCAGGTATTGTATAAGGCAGGGGGAACATTTCATTTCCATTTTATAGGACTTAAGGTTGGAGCTGAGTACAGAGTCCCTTTCCTGGATATTGCTGCAGTTCTGTTAGGTTGGATGACATTTTGGAAGACATGAGACTAAGATCTGGGAACAGGGAGGAGCTTTGATATCCACCTACCTATTTACTTCCACCTACCAGGAGGATCGATGTAGTAATTAAAAAAGTTGTTAGAAATGGCTATAATAAATGCAATGGAAAATACTTCACTGAGGTGCTAGTAGTGCCTGGACTTTCAAGAGCACTTGCAGCAGATTTTTAACTTCTTCATCAGTGCTTTACATTTTCTGTCCAATTCAGTGACAAGTCAGCAGCTCTATCTTTTGTTCAGTACTGGGGCTACTTATTTCAAAAGGGATCCATGCTGTTGCAAGTTTGCCTGATCTGGAAGCCAGGAGAATTAAAGAAGAATAGAAGAGGCAAGGCAGAGAAACAAAATAAAACAAATAGGAATTAAAAATTATAATTTAGAAACATTTTAAAGTATCTCAAAGTGAAGACTGCAAATTTGTGAAACTGCTGAGAGAAGATAATGGCTAATTAACACCTTCAGTACAATGGAAAACTTCTGAATGAGGAACTCTGGGAGTCACTTGCCATCCAGTTGGCCGTGACCAGCTGGTCAATTAGGATGGCTAGAACAAATTTCAGACAGAATTTCATTATTACCTTCTTCTAAGTAACTTTTCACTCACTTCTGCTCACACAATGTGCTATTTAAACAGAGGAGTAAAACATAGCCTCATGAATCATATACAGACTATTCCTAATTAGCAGGAAAACGTGCAGGTCCCTGAAACAGATCTTATCAATAACCACTGCTAGTATGAAGTAGAAATTTAGAACTGGATTCTGTTTAACCACCATGCAAATTTCCCCATGGAAGAAGAAATTAAGACATTCATAAGACATTAGAAGAAATAAAAAGAGACCAGAGACCTAGATTTGAGCCAGATCATTCTTCCCCTGAACATCTGCCTGGTTAGACAGGAGGTAGCAAGCAAGACAAGGTACAGCAGTGTTAGCACTACGCCACCAAAAGTCATGCTGGTTGCCATACACATCAAGTCAGAACAACAGCTAAAATTAAGCAAGGAATTTTCAAAATAATAATGTTGGATACAAAATTGTTCTTGGTTTCAAGCCTTTAGAATTCATACTCTTGAACAACTCTTCTGTAACTATGAACTTTGTCCTGTTTTCTTTTAGGACAACTTGTCATCAAAATATAAAATCATATCATGGGTTGTAATGTGCAAATCCACAATGTAAATTTTGTTATGCAGATCACAAGAGAATTTCAGCGTGATGACCCAGAGAGAGCACATAACATCATCTTGTTCCCTATTACCTTTATGAATAGTTGTCACTCAGTGTTACTGATTCATGTATTCTTCATATTTGTTCAGGTTAAAGAGTAAAAAGAGTATAAAAAGATTCATCTTACACTTGAGTTCAGATTGTAATAAAATATTCCAAACATTGACTGCTGCACAAAATCCAGCTGCTTTTGTCATATTTTTTGTCATATTCTCTGAGGAGCTGAGAAGTAACTGCTCTTGTAGCTCTTTTTTGCTCTGATGCCTTCACAAGGCCAAGGGCTTAGATTACGATCATATGGTAAGAACAAAGTAGATAGATAGAAACAAACTTTCTCCTGCATGTCCAGAAAATCTCTGGGGAATGCAAGTCACAGCTGCTATGACAAGCGCGGACCTACCTGAACTCCATGACAAAATATTTCTCAGCACAGTCCTTTCCTTGACTTTGCACCTACAAGATATCATGAATGAGTACCGTGGTCTTCCAGAGGAAATAGCAGAGGGGAGAGGAATAATGCATAAAGTCAGTTGTTGGCACAATAATCTGAAACTTTTCTATGTTTAAAAATGGATAGTCAAAAGGAAACCGTAATGTTTATATTTTATTCAGCCATGCAGGTGCAAATCCATTAATTTTTATGGAAGTATATTACATATCTCTAAATTAGACAAAGTAGTGCCAGAAGATATTCAGATGATAACTTATCTTCAAGGGAAAATTTAAATGGCAACCTCTGTCAAGACTTTATACCATGCTGTAAGAAAGGTGAGACTTGTGTCATAAATCAATGTTCTTGAGTGTGAATTCTTTCTGAGAGTAAACATACATTCCAAAGAGCATTTTCATGAACTGAGTAAGAAAAGTTGTTCATACAACAAGTGTAGTGAAAGCTATGGGTACAGTCTAGAGACTATACCTATGTGTTTTAGGTCCAAATGCTATTATGGGAAGATACATTGACTCTTAGTGGCATTGCATTTGCAAAATACAAAGAAATGCTCTATAGCTGTGCATTAAGGGTTTTATTGTTGGTTAGTTTTTTGTTGTTTTTTTTTCCATCTCAGTGCTTTCCCATGTTTCAAAACTCCAGCCTTGACCTTATTCTTTTACAGGACAAGTTTCTATTTCTTTAACTTTTAGAGATTAAATACTCTATTTTAAATATTATGTATTCTTTTTTTTAAATTTTCCTCTGCCTCAGACTTTTTATTCTTCTGTTGTTGAGCATTTCTTCACTTCACTGTTCTGCACTGAAATTTAAAATTTATTTTATTTATAAATATTTTACAAAAATTTCTAAAAAATTTTTACATTATTTAGGTTTAGTTATGCCTTTGATTTTTCTTTTATTGCTTGATGATTTTTGTTTTTTCAGATTACCTCTGCCTTGAAGAAAGGCAATGTAAATTCCTTTGGTCTGAATCAATTTGTACCCAAACTCAGAAAATGCAGCTGAAATTTTTCTCTGAAACCTTTTTCCTTATTAATCTTTTTTCTTTAATCTTCCTTTTGGCTTAGTAACATATTGTTTCCCTGGTTTTGCTTTTCTTAAAAATGTATATCTTCACATTCTAGACTTGCAGCATAAAATCAGACAGGAAAGAACTGGAAAAAGATCTTATTAGAAATTCTATAATAAAGAGCAGAGAGGAGGGCATGACTTACATTTATTGTCATAAAACTTGCTTAATTTTGAAAGAAAGTAATTCTTCCTTGATCCTCTATAACTGCCATATGGTACAAATTTACATTCATTTTTCTTTTTTCTTGTTTTCAAATAGTTGACTGAGGTGGAAGTTTAAAAGAAATAATGAGTATTGGTCAGATAACTTGCAGTTCAGTGATTAAGGCTGCCTTCTCTTGCCCCTTCTGTTTGATTTTGTGTTTCTTGGTTGGATTGTTTTTTCTTCTTATTCCTTTCTTTTCCTATTTCACTTAAGATATGAATATCACCAAGGAATGCAAGTGGCAGAAGAAAAAAGAAAAAAGACAAGAGAGAAAAAAAAGCATAATCACCAAAACACATTTTTTCAGCTTTTTTCATCAAAACTAATTTACATGCAACATATTTTAATTTGAAAAAAAAATATTGAATCGTGTCTTCTTGAATTAAGAAGAATAATTTCATAAATAATTGGTTTCTTCACCAAGATATGCAACTCAATTTTAATAGGGACATTTTCTGGATAAAGAAGTGGTAATATTTTAACAGTTCAAATGAATTTTTATTTACTACGAAGGCCAAGATAGGAGGGAAAAAAAATTGCAAATGGTATTAATTTCTATATTTTTTTAGGCATTTCATGGGCCCAGGAAGCACAGAAAAATATTTTCCTATACTCATGAAGTTTTGGCTGTAATTGTTTTTCTTTGCTGATCTTGCACACTACTTACTGATGGAAATTTGTTGTATCTAATACAGGAACAGTTAAATATGCATTGACTGGCCCCTCACCACAAGAAGGATGTTAAGGCTCTGGAGTGAGACCAGAGAAAAGCAACGAAGCTGGTGAAGGGACTGGAGAACAGGTCTTATGAGGAACGGCTGAGAGAGCTGGGGTTGTTTAGCCTGGAGAAGAGGAGGCTGAGAGGAGACCTCNTCACCTTCTCTGGAGGTGTTTAAGGCATGGGTGGACGAGGTGCTAAGGGGTGTGGTCTAGTGTTTGATAGGAATGGTTGGACTCAATGATCCAGTGGGTATCTTCCAACCTGGTGATTCTATGATTCTATGATTCTATGATTCTATGACTGTAACCTCACTTTTCCTCTGTGATAAATGTCATATGCTGAATTACTTAATATAAAAATATTCAAATATACAATAAATATTTCTAGTGTAAAGTATGGAGAGTAGTTTTAAGGCATTAGATTTCCACTTTATTTCACCTATACTTTGATTAGAAGACTTGGTGCTATGCACTGCCAATATTTACTGACATCACAAAGATTCAAACTGGATATAAAATATTTGATGATTGCACTTAACTTCCATTGATGAAAAGATATTAAATTTCAGTTTAGGAAGGTAATGGGCCAGATAGGATAATCTTACTCTGGATAAGATGATGTGAAAAATTAATTTTGTTTAAGGTCTTAATAAGTCAATGGAAAATTAGACTACAACATATTATTTCCTGTTAATTCATCCCATATCTTATCTGGGTCTATCAGGCTTACCTCAATACTGTGGAAGATTATGGAGTGGTTCCTCTTGACTGTGCTTATCAGGCATATGTAGGACAACCAGGGTGTCAGGCCCAGCTAGCATGGGTTTGTGAAAGGCATGTCCTGCTTTGTCAAGCTGATTTCCTTCTATGACCAGGTGACTCACCTAGTGAATGAGGGAGAGGCTATGAATATTATCTACCTGGATTTCAGCAACACCTTTGATACTGTCTCCCACAGCATTCTCCTAGAGAAGGAGATGGTTCATGGCTTGAACAGATGTCCTATTTGCTAGGCAAAAACTAGCTGCACAGCCAAGCCCAGAGAGCTGTGTTGAACAGAGATAAATCCAGTGTCCAGAGGAAGGCAACAAAGTTGGTGAAGGGAGAACAAGTATTGTAAGAAGTGACTGAGGGACCTGGACCTTTTTAGTTTGGAGAAAAGAAGGCTGAGGGAAGACCTTACTACTTTTTATAACTATCTGAAAGGAGCTTGTGATGAGGTGGGTGTTGGTCTCTTCTCCTAAGTGATTAGCAATAGGATTAGAGGAAATGGCCTCAAGTTGCATCAGAGGAGGTTTAGACTGGATGTTAGGGAAAATGTCTTTACCTAAAGAGTGGTTAAGCATTGCAAAAAGTTGTCCAGGGAAGTGGTAGAGTCTCCTTCCCTGGAGGTGTTCAAAAAGTCTGCAGATGTTGCGCTTCAGGATATAGTTTAGTAGGCATGGTGGTGTTTTGATGGTTGGACTTGATGATCTTAGAAGTCTTTACCAACCTTAACAATTCTATGATTCTTTGCCATTAACCCAACTTCCATTGTGTACAGAATACACAGGAGACTGCTGAAGCTCTGAACATGTAGAAACTGACAATAAGATGTTATAAAATTGTTTACTAGCTTTTATGATTCAGCTAACAATCGCTAAAGCAGCAAAAATCTAGGAAAGGGTTGTTGAGACAGTGCATGAAATTGAGAAAAAATTCTTCTTGTAAGTCAAACATAAATTATAAAATTACACTTCTGTGCATAGGAAAGCATGCATATGAAAAGTTCAGGAATTATTTTACTCTTCTGTGCTGGTTTGTTTTTTTTTCATTTTTATCATATAACTAGCTTTAAAAAGACATTGTGTGATGTTCCTGATTAGTTTTTCCAGCATTACTGCTGGAGCTTTGTAGTATTGACTATGTAATTATTAAAATAGTCCCCTTAGTTCAAATAACTGGACTTCATATTGGTGGCCAAGAGTCAAAGAAATAGACAAGGTACACATTTTTACAATGATCTAGGTAAATTTGCAGCAATTGCATATCTAAAGCCCTGTGAATATTAGTTGTATTAATTATATTAATTATGTTAATATTAATGAATACTAATAGTTTTCAAGAGATAGTAATGTGATCGGTAATGTGACATTTTTAGATTGCAATGTAGTTTTAAAAATGCCTTTGCAACAAAATTTAATGCTCAACTGACAGGCTCTTCTAGAAGTAGAGAACAGAGTTTTTTGAACAACTTTCTTTGCACCCAACCTATATTTACACTCTTTTCCACCTCTCCTCTGTTGCTTTCATTTCTAACTTTTTCAGTCTTAGCCAAGAAAGTGAATTATAAGCTCAGTTGGCTCAAATCACTATAGTCATTAGAACAGAAACATTCAACACCAGGGAACAAATAGTATTTCATTATAATTAGAATTTGTCAATACAACAAACAGGAACTGTGCAGAATTTGATTAAAATGCTGCTGTGTCCTGACCTGCTTGTGAGGTGATTCTAATTTGCAATGTAGACAGTTCACCTTCTTTTATCTTCTTCCCTTTATAACCTTCTCCAGTCCATTAAAGATAATGGGATCTCATTCTTTCCATTTTATTTTGGTGAGGAGGTTGGAGATATGCACCATGGAGAGCTGCTGAATTACTATCACACAACTCAAGAGAATCAGCAAGAATGTAGAACAATAAACTTCATTTTGGACATTCAATTTTAATCCATAATGTTACACTATATAACCAGATAAAGAGTTTAGTATTGATTTTATTCTATTCTTATCAAGGCTTCTTACCCTGTTTGTTCGGCATGCTAGCAAACTCAGTTATTTCAGTGGTTTTTCAGTGATTTCTGTGAAGTCCTTTATCCAACACATTTATGTTTTCATTTTCATGATTTTAAGGTACTTAATTTCCAAGTAACATTTTAGCTTATTTACTTCCAGGGAAAAATAAAAATAACAATAGAACCTATGTATAAAAAAAAATCAAAATATTAAAACCAGCATTTTTATTCTATCCTAAATAACTTCAAAGTAGGGCCACTTTCTGGCCCACTGTGGGCATGGATATCCATGAATATAGGGGGTATTTAAAGTAAATCAGTTTCTCTAGTTAACTCAATAACTTTTGTGATTGTGTTCACAAACCTTGACATCATGTGTTGTTGCATCTGTTTATGGAAACAGCACATGAAGCCCAGAGTACCTAGAAAACGTGACAATCTCATGGAAGATCTTGTTAACAGTTTACTTTGAGTGCTCACCATTCAGAGTGAAAGTTCCTCTAGGGTCCAAACTGAGACAAATGCTACTTCATATCTTTGTCAGTTTCATAGATAGTGAGTTGAATACAACTTCAACAAGTTTATAGATGAAATCAAGCTGCGAGGTGCAGCTGACATACTTTGAAGGGGGGGAATGCCACCCAGAAAGATCTTTACAGGCTAGAGGAGGGGGCCCATGGGAACCTTATGAAATCCAATAAGTCTGAGTGTAAGATCCTGCACCCAGACCAGAGCACCCGTGACTGAAAGTGGCCCTGCAGAGAAGAATTTGCATATGCTGTTAGATGACAAAAAGGACATGAGCTGTCAGTGTGTACTTGCAGGCCATAAAGCCAAGTGCATCCGGGGCTGCATATGAAGAAGCGTGGCCAGCAGGTCAAAGGAGTTATTTATGCCCCTATATTCCACTCTAGTGAGACTCCACTTGGAGTACTGCATCCAGGTCTGAGGTCCCCAGAGCAAGGAGAACATAGACCTATTGGAGTGGGTCTAGAGGAGTGGCACAAAAGTTATCAGAGGGATAGAGCATCTCACCTATGAAGAAAGACTGAGGATTAGGGTTGTTCAGCCTGGAGAAGAGAATGCTCCAGTGAAATGTAACTGCAGTCCTTCAGTATATGAAAAGGGCTTATAAGAAAACTGGAGAGAGACTTTGCAAAAGTCTGTAGTGACAAGACAAGGCACAGTAGAGAGTAATTTTAGATTAGATGTAAGGAATAAATTTTTTGCCATGACAGTAGTAAGTTACTAGAACATGTTTGGATGCCTTGTCATAGACAATGTTGAAAGTCAGGTTAGATACAACTTCAGGCAACCTTATCTAGTAAAAGGTGCACCTGCCGACCCAAAGCATTCTCAGTCTAAGAACAGAACAGAAGTAAACAAGAGGCAAAGGCAAATTCTAAAGAATTTGTGGTAATAAATGAGTAAACAGGAAATAAAAACAATACTAAATCTTTCCAGATAAAAATGTAGGAAAAAATGTTCAAAAACTCTTGCACTTCTGAAAAGAAAAATGCTTTAGGTCTAAACTAAACAAATCTAAGGCTAAAATGAGTGCCAGTTTAGCCAGACAATAATTATTTAGATTTAGTTCCATGAAATTGGAATTTTAAAGAGTTAAGTGAAGATTCTTGATCTTCATTGTTGCATTGACTTCTTTTTATCCCAGAGATGTGAAGACAAATCTCAGTCTATGCAAAAAACTCAGTATTTTACATATATGTGTATTTATATGCACATGGGTGTATGTGTATACGAATATAAGGTAAGACAAACAGGAAGTGAAATACAAAATGGTTTTTTAATGAAATCTTAAAGTCCATATATTTACCTATTTTGACTTAGGAGGCAAGCAGCCCCAGATCTGCTCTTCTTGGAGATTTCAAACCTGCTTTCATGTATCTTTACAGGATCAAATTGATATTTCAAAACAGAACGAGAGTGAAATGAGTAATATTGGGAGAACATATGAAAATGAGCAATGATGTTCTTAACAAAGAATGAAGTTTTTGTAATTAGTTGCATGTTATAAAATGATATTAGTATATTACACTGCTCTCATAAGTTTCAAAAAATTGGGATGTGGCAAAGCAACATGAAATTGAGTCATCTTATATATGATTTTATATTTCAATCAAAACTGCAAAAATTGTGAAAACATTATTTTACAAGTAATCAGTGCATATTGCACTCTGAGTCTGCAGTCCAATGAAGTGAAGGAAGGTAAAAAACATATTTTGTTGTAAAGAATGCATTTTAGAAGCAAGTACAGTTCTAGAAACAAATTGTAATCCTCAGGTAAAGACATTGTAGTTTTATCTGCATTTTTTCTACAAATGTAAACTGAGTTCATAAAAAGAAAAAAGGCAATGCAAGCCTATTAACTGCCATGAGAATTCCATCCATGTATAAAAAGAGGGACTTGAAGCCTCTTTTGTGATCTTAGGAAACTCATTTGACTTCTGTGGATGAAATTCTGACCTTACTCATTGAGGTCAAGCTGCTGTTGAGTTTAGGATTTCTTTTGCTGTGTCCAACTTCTGCATCTGCATGCTGAAGATAAAACTAATTCTGCACATCAAAGGGATGGTAAGAGGCTTAATTCATTAACAGTTCTGAACTGCTTTGAGGTCTTCAGATAAATGTTGTGGAGTTGTTATTAATTTACTCAATTTATGAAAACCAGTAGTAACTGTTCACACCAGGTATAATAAGCAGTTGCAAAAATTAACATTCCTAATTATGTGTCAGAACCCTGAGTTTTCTTTCCCACTGGGGTTTGGCTGCCTGTGCTCAAGGCCAGCTTGGTGCAGCTGTGGGACTCAGGGTTAGAATGCTACAAAAAAAGAGCTTGGAAAGAAAAGGTTTTGAGAAGCCCTTCAGGCATTTTGGTCCTCTTTGTATAAGAGGTGCCTTTAAGGCAAGATATTTAGCCTTGTCTCAACAGGGATATCTTAGAATCATAGAATCATAGAACAACCAGGTTGGAAAAGACCCACTGGATCATTGAGTCCAACCGTTCCTATCTTAAAGCTTTGCTTGTGGGCAGCCATGTCTTGGTGCTCCTGACCTGTAGATTTTCAAGCTTGACCTTGGAACTGCCTTGTGGCTATGGGTTAGCCTGGTGATCTGTACAATCAGCTGAACACAGGATCTGGTTTTGTTTTTCTTGAGTATCATGGGACTATGTACTTTATCTTCGAGGATGTTGCCCTTCCTGCCCTGTTGTCACTCAGCTGCTGGCTTGCCTTCCATTCCAAGAGTCGTAACACACATCATGGGCTGCTCATCCCACCCTCTGAAAATAAATGTATACTCATCATGTGTGATAATAAAATAAAATCTGTTGTGAAGAATCTAACAATAATATCTTGGGGCAGGGGGTTGTGTGTCTAGGAAAGTATCTTGAGCAAGGAGCATACAAATCCTCAAGATTACAAAAAAATTACAAAAAAATTGTAATTTGTAATTTTTAAATTACATTACCAAAAAAATCTCCTTTTTTTCTACTTGAGAAGCTGTTTTTTATTGCTTATCCAGAAAGAAAAAGATAATGTCTTTTTTTTTGCATTTTCCAGGTTGTTGACTGGATGATGGAACTGTAATGTTGGTACCTCAGTGTGTTTTGTTTTGAATGTGTTGGAAGAAGGAAACTTAAACCAACCCTGAGATCCAAGGAGACATGAACTTAGAGAATGCTTGTGACTAGCTCTTGGTTTTACAAATTATTAGTAGTTGCACAACTACAGTGTGCAAGAGGTACTTACACTGAATGTCAATAAATTAAAATGTTTTTTTTTAAAATTGTGATCATTCAAACTGTGTTGAAGCATCACAATGCACTGATTAACATCGAAACCCTAAGGAAGCTTTTTGTGTAATTTGCTTCATTACTGAAATGGAGATAAAGACTACAAGAATTCAAGAGAAAGTATAGTTTTGAAATATGAAGCCAAATAATCTATCAAGATGTTGGTTTGTATGGATGGAGAAGGAAACATGAGGAATTGACCAGATGGACCAGAACAAGTGAAGGAAAAAGAGATTCAATGATATTAAAAGGGTCATATCTTATCCATCCAAGATTTTCTGTTGTATTGTTTTCTTTTTGGATAGTACAGCTGGAAGCCCACTCTCCATAAATACCCAGTAGAGAGACAATTCTGTAGTGACTGATTTGGAAAAAGATGGACTTCAGGAAATAATGAAATTCCAGAGTAACATACTATACAGGTGCAAGACAGACCATTACCAGTCTGAGGGTATTGTACTTGAAAACAAATTCACACATTCATCATGTAACTCATGTGAGCACATGCTACTTTTCTTCATAATAATAAGAAAGTGCTTTGCATATGAATTTGACCTCAGGCATCTTCCTGATGAAATTCAGCAGGAAAGCAAAAGACCAAGGCAGCAAAGTTTTTACTAAACATCCAACACCAACTCACGTGTCAGCTTCTTTTTTGGTGCCTCAATGCACTGCAGACTGAAGAAAGAATGCATTGAAGGTCCTTCTGTTGACAACAGAAACACCGTATCATGAAAGTGTATTAAGTAACTTATTCCTTTTTCCAGTGCTAGGAATCTTGTTAGACAAAAACTGTGTTTATGCATTATAATAAAAATGAAATTTATATTTCACTTTTTCTTCAAAGTAATGACTTCAAGATGGAACTATGGCCAGTATTCATGCTTGCCAGCTCTTATATGAACAAGCTGGTGTGACTTGATCTCAGTAACAATCCATTTTTCCTACAAGGTGTATATCTCAGTGTAGTTCAACCACTAAGCCATATCAGACTTATATCAAGATTTTTTTAATCACAGTTAAATTGCATGAAGAATAATGCTGTTCAAAGCTTTATATTGTCCCTTATTCCAGCACTGCCCTGAACACACAGTAGCAGCTGCCAACTTGAATTTGTATCTCATTTGATAGTCATAGCTCAAGAAACTAAAGATATTTAAAATACTTCAAGATACCCTTCTTTAATTGAATAAAATGCAGTATAGTAATCATTTAAACAGAAAATATAAGCAAAATTCTGGTTTTGGTTTGTTTGGGTTTGAGTATCAAATTGTCTTTCAAGTTTTGAGAGTAATCACTGTAGGCAATAATTGCCAGAATATTACCACAGAAAAGAATTTCACTGAGTTATTTGTACTCTATTATTACATATGCAAAAAAATTAAGATATTTTGCATGTAGTTACCATTGCTTATTCTTTTGACCACACCAACTATAATCCTTCTTGGTATTGAACACCTCCTAAAGGTGCAGTTTCCTAGTTTGCTTTGGCTTTGGCTTTCGGGTTTTTCTGAAAAAAAAATAACACTTTAAAATTATCAGTTCTGTATAGCTGCATGCACTAGCCATTGATGTCTCTCACTTGAACTATACAAGCAGGAAACATTTTCTTTGTGACCAAAACACCCTTTTCGTAATTTTCTCAGTTAGATTTTTACTTTGTAATCTGGAAATGCTTTTTGACTCTGTATATCTTAGGTGCACCACTTTCCTGAATATTACAGAGAATCATATATAATGGGAGTACTTTTTAAGACAAACACTTTTCTTATTAATTCCCAGAGCAGCTGCTATGCCCGAGCTGCTTACAAGAAGCAACCTTTCACAGTTTTTCTTTCATGCCATTTGAGGTAGGTCAGACTTACAGCAGCCTTCCAGTACTAAAAGGGAGAGGCTACAGGAAAGCTAGGGAGGGGCTCTTTATCAGGGGGTGCAGGGACAGGACAATTGGTAATGGTCTGAATGGTTGAACTCGATGATCCGATGTGTCTCTTCCAACCTGGTGATTCTGAGATTCTGAGATTCTGAGATTCTGAGACTGGCAGTGATGAGCTGATAAACAGTGTGATTTTTTTTTTTTTAATTCTCAACTTGCTTTATCCAAGTCATGCTCCAAAATCAGTCCTCCAATAGCTGACTCTGCCAACTTCAAGTGCTTCTCTCTGCTGCACTGTCAGTCAGCCATTAACCATTTGCACTGAAACTTTCATCTCATGGCAGAAACATAGGAGATGACAGTCCTATAATATCAAGAAGAATGTGCTTTTTTCATTAAATTTCAGTGAAAAGAGTAGGACATTTTAGTTAGTTAATTAGAGTTTTGTAGACTTTCAAGAATTCTAACTTCCATGTCAAATGTTCAGCTTAGTTGATGATTCGTCTATTAACAATTCATGCAGAGCCACTAGGTGGATTATGAGTGGGGGTTTTTTCTGAGCTGAACAATTAATGAGGAAATATTCTGGCAAAAAGTCCACTATTTCATAATCCATTAGGGAAGACAGAAAAATGTAGTTGTCAGTTTCATATACTGTAAAATATATTTCATGTAGATTTGAATTTTATTATTTCTCATTCAGAAATTTGAAAATAAGGTACAAATGGTACTCTTCTTACTTCCTATTAATTCACAATTTAATTAATTGAAAACATTTACATGCATAACATGTTGGGGAAAAAATCTTCCAATTAAATAACTGTCAGTGTCACGAAATTTTATCCACAGATAATTGTTTTTATTAGATGAATTTCCAGAATAATACCTGGAATTATCGTCCAAAGTATTTGAATGTTGAAAGAAGTTTCTGTAATGCAGTTGACTATATGAAAGTTTTAATATACACAGGACTGTTGGAGAATGGCAAGCCACTTAGAGGAACGCATATGCCATAGGAGAGAAATTCTTGTAAATATGTTTACCAGTCCATGGAAGAATGAGGGCAAATGTTGCCATTCAGCTCTTCCCATATGCCAAGCAGTAAATTTTCTTCTTGTAAGTAATACACAAAGGCTTCTTGAACCAGCTGAATCATGCTACTACAAGGGAGTGATACTTATATAAAAGAACTATGTTGTCAATCATACTACATTACAATAGAGTAAACCACTATAAGTAAATTATTCCTACCACAACTTTTCTTGTAGGACTGTCTAACTTCTCAAACTGCATCAGCTACTAATGATGAAGTCACGGCTGACTTACTGCAGCAATTAAATCTTAGCAGAGAGTTTTTTGTGTGCAACAGTGGGCAGATCTTAACCTCCTCTACTAAGCTTTATGGTTTCTAACCTAGGAATATGTAGTAGTTCTCAATAAGGAAACATTTCTGTAATATACTTTTAAAAGATTATCTTGTATAATAGATTTAATAAAAAATACATGTAGGTCTCATTTCAATCACTGAAGGAAAATATTTTACTTGGGAAATATAACCACAAAAAGCTACTAACAAATGTTAGACCCTACTAAATCACAATAATTCATATATAAAACTGTAAACCAATCATGAAAAGAGCCATTTCACAATGCAAACAAATTTGTATTATAAATATTATGCCAGTTTAACATATATTCTTTTCATAGGAGTGTATGGTCTGTTGTTTGTCCAGATACTTTTGTAAACATATCCTGCATAGTGAAAACATATATAGCATGCTCACTGTACTTTGCAAAGAAGATATTTCACGGGAAATGAAATACATGACTTTAGCAGTTTTACAAACACTATAAAATTTCATGCAGTTTAAGTCTGACACAGTAAATTCCTGTAACAGGTTGTAGCTTTGATTCACACTAGAACTTTAATTATAAATTGAGTGATGGGTACATGAAAGGGTGTATAACAGTCTAGCATTCTTTCCAATATCTGACAAAAAAATTAAAGTAAAATTAAAAGCACAGTGATAACACACTGATGATGAAGAAAACAAATATTTGAAGAATTACAGAGCTGCAGTTGTTTATTAACTAACAACTTTCCCGTATTTTTTTTTAAACTATCATTCATACCATTATAAGGAGGTCAATGGAGAACACCGAATATCCTTATTCATGTTCTCCAACCCTTGTCCAAGGATACCATTGTTTAAATGGTTGTCCAATCGGCCTTTGCAAAACTCATGTACCATTCCTTTCAAGATCTGGATTTGCATAAAAACTGACTCTTTGTGCTACCTATGAACACACAGCTCAGTGGAGATGCATGCCACCAGTGACTACTATTTTCTGTGCTGCTTACAGTTTGAGATTAGTTTGTTTCTAGAACATAAGAGGACCTCAGTGTCTCCAGTCAACACATTTGTCAATTGAAGGAGTAACATTGAAGATTATGTGTGGTTTTCTTGGTTTAGATATAGAGATAAGCCAGGATTTAACTAGTAAAGAGTGAGACACATAAGAGGAGGAGGTGTTATTCAAATGCAAAACCGACACTCATGTTGAACTAGTACTTAACCTCTGCAGCTAGTCAGATGAGATGAACTATGCCAGCAAACAGAGAGGGTACATGTGGTTTGCAGATTACTGGATGAGAAACATATTTCTAAATAACTCAGTACAGATTATGATAACAGAAAAAGGAAAAAGAGAATACAGCCTGAGAGCACTATGGCTAGATACATTGAGAATGTTCAGTCATGGATCTCTTTTAACATGTAGCACAGACCTCAGTTTTGTTCACTTGCTGCAAAAGATGGTAGCAAATATGAGGCTAGAAACCGCCACATATATACTGAAACTAAATAAGCAAAATGAGAGGAAAGGAGAGAAATCAATGCCCAAATAACAGAAACCAAAACACCTTAGTTACAGTTTGTAAAGCAGAATTTTAGAAGTTACCAAATCTCTCTAAAATTGTGTAAAAACATGTAAAACCCTGGAGTGCTTAAAGGATTTCTTCATTTGGTAGTGCTTCCTACTCTATGGTTATGGTGGGTTGACCCTGGCTAGATGTCTGTTGCCCACCAAAGCCATTTATTACTCCCCCTCCTCAGCAGACCAGGAGAGAGTAAATATAACAAAAGGCTGGTGGGTCAGGGGAGAGATCATTCACCAATTACCATCACAGGCAATACAGAATCAACTTGGGGAAATTAAAGTTTAATTACCAGTCACAGCAGAGTAGGGTAAGGAGAAAAAACCCAAAATCTTTCAAAACCTTCTCCCAGCTCTTCCCTTCTTCCCAGACTTAACTTTACTCCTCAGCTCTCTCTCCTGTCCTGCAGCAGCACAGGGAGAAAGGGAATGGGAGTTAACGGTCATTTCATCACATGTTGTCTCTGTTGATCCTTCCTCCTTGGGGGAAGGACTCCTCACACTCTTTCCCTATTTCAGTGTGAGGTCCCTCCCATGGGAGACAATTTTCCATAAACTTTTCCAATATGAGTCTTTCCTACAAGCTGCAATTCTTCACAGAGTGCTCCACCTTGGGTCATTTCCACAAGGTGCAGTCCTTCAAGAATAGGCTGCTCCCCTGTAAGTCCCCTGCAGCATCACGAGTCCTGCCAGCAGACCTGCTCCAACACAGCTCCTCCACAATCTCTCCATGGCATCACTGCCTTCTTCAGGCACCTACCTGCTCCACTGTGGGGTCCTCCACAGGCTGCAGGTGGATATCTGCTCCAACTCCTGGAAGTTAACGAAACAGAATAAGGAAAATGTAGAGATCTAGAAATGGTTTTGATAAGCCAGATTGAAGAAGAACTTAGAGCTGCAGAAAAGGAAAAGGCAATAACAATGTTGAGAGAAGAGGAAATTGTATCCTAGAAAAAGTAGCAAAGAAAATATTGCTATGATCACAAGTGCAATGAATTCCACATTTTGCACTGTTTGTTCTCAGCTATTAGTTAATGGAAGACGGGATCTGAGGGAGAGTCCTGAAGGACAGGCATAGTACTTGGTTAGCAATTGAGTTTGTTTATTGGGTGTAAAATTTTAAGGCCTGCAGCATGGAGCAGGGAAAGATGAGAAGGATGACCCTCCTCAGAGGAGTAGCAAGTAGCTTGATAACCCTGAGAGATGACTGAACGATCAATCTGGAACATGCTAAGTCTGCTACAATTTGGAAAATGTTTAAGTAGCCTAAAACCACACCTGGAATCAAACACATCATGGACAGGGTTAACTGCAAGCCTTTATTTCTCTTCAGCCTGATCTAGCTTGAGCTCTCTCTACTTAAAAAGTTAATTGCTTTCGTATAATAAAAGCAGATTTTTCTTTATTTCACCTTTCTAGTCTTCTCTGGGAGATAACTATAGAATACCCATGTCAAAGGTCTGATGACTCAGGTTACAGTTTTTGGTTTTTTTTAAAGACACTGAATTTACAGAAATGGAGGGCAAATAAATGTCCATGGGACAAAGGAAAACAGGGTGGGGTATAAAGTGTATTGGTTTTGGAGACATACGATCTCACTTGGACATTCTGCTTTAGATCATACATTGACTTGAAATAGCATGGATCTTTAGGTACAGTGGCTTTGATTAAGTCCTCAATTGTATTATTCTGGATTTACATTATTTTAACCTATGTATACCTTTTTCTATGCTGAATTGATGTGGACACAGTTTTCTTTCAGCAGGATCTATCTAATGTAGTTGCCTAAGACAAGGCTGATTGCTGTGCACATTAGGGTTTGATCCCCTGGGTCATCTATCAACAGTATCCATTACAGGCACAGCAGTAGGTTGTTGTATTTCACAGTACCATCTGAGCTTTTTGCCTCTCATTGATCTCAGGGTTATTCTTATAATACTTCAGGTAATTTTTTATGTGATGAGTTGCTTCTAAAAAAATCTAAAAAATGGCTATTACAACTCAGCAGCCTTTATCCTAACATGTTTCCTCTGTTCACATATTTATTATATGTAATGTAGCACAGGCTAAAATAATACTTTCCTAAGTATAGATTTATGACCAAAACTCCTCACAGAATTAATGGAAAGGATGTGCATAAATTCCCCTGTGCACTGATGTCATTATATTTCCCAGAATATATGAACAATGCATGTTGTTTGGTGCTTTGCTTGGCTAGAATCCTCCCAGCCATTTCTTCAGCCCTCTAAAATCCAAGCCATTAAGGTACCATCACACGCACAGGGACACATTTCTGAAAAACTTTCACGTGGTTACTGTTGCTAGGTAAATCACTCCCTTGACATCCATGTATTTAGATAGGCTTCTCTCTTTCTTTGTCTCAGACCTGACACAGTGACATAACTTTGGGGTGGGGGTTAAGGAGCAGCCAAAAGCAACTGCTGAACTATGGGAATTTTTAAAAAAAGTTAATATCTTTAAGGTATTTAAAACATGTTTTAAGTATATATTGGCAGACCATGTTAAAAAGCAGTAGCTAAAGAGATACAGAAGAATAGGTCAGTCTTGGCACTACTTAAATACTGAGAAGTTACCCTCTCCAGACTGAACTTGTCTTTATTTCACTCCTAATGTGCTTCTAATCAATTCTTACATGTGTTTTACACAGTTATGTTTACACACATGTGTATTTAGGCCAGTTCTGGATGAGGTAAGCAACAAAACAAATTATTTGTCCATGACCTGAACACAAAAGCTCCAGTTTCAAAACTGAGACATGAGCACTAATTTCTGACTGTTAGGATTTATGGGATGAATACATAAGGTAGATGAAGGAGCAATAAGATGAAGCATTTGATACATTTGATATTGTTTAAAAAAATCATGGATGGTGAATAAGAGAAGGAAATCTCTTTCATAGAGGGAATAATAGATTGAGCTGACCTTTGATATTCTTTCTACAACAGTCATAGAGACGTTATCCTCAGAGCCTTGGAATTAAACAGGCTAGCAGCAGCACATTGGTTCTAATACTGACTTTCTGTACAAGGGTAAAATTCATCTTTTGTGAATTCTCAATGTTCTTTTAACAGTACAAGTGATATTTCTAATCAATAAGTTACCATTCACAAAAAGCAAGATGCATCCCACAGCTTTTATACAGGTTTCTGAGCCAATCATTTTCAAAAAGTACATTAAAACCTAGGATCTGGCTCTAAGTAATATGACTGTTATGTAAGCAGTAGTGGAAAAAAAAATAGACAAAATAAAGATGAAAATCTTATCCAGTCTATAATTCAAATCTTCTTTCCTCAAAGTCTTCCCAATTTTTGTCCTGAAACAACAAATCGAATGCCACAAACATTAAGTTCAGAAGCAAGAACACATTTTGAGAGACTTGAGATATTTCATTTGCAGAGTGAATAATATTTTTAGTAAGTACATTTCTTTATGTCACTGTGCCACTAACCAATAAAACCCTGCAATGGAAGAAGGCTCAGAGGAGGCGGGTAAGGAGGATGTGCCCATGAAGCTTGGGGGATAATTTAGGGTGTGATTGAGCACAGCAGAAAGAATTTCAATAAAAGCAATGGGCATGAGTTGCCTTCAGTTCACGCTTTCCTTTCTAGAGAATGGGGACACCCAGCATTATGATGATGAACATATTATTGAGACCAGGAGACCAGTAATGGGGATGACACTGCTATCATAGATGAACTGTGTATTGCAGTTGCTATTTTTTACTGACTTGCATTTGTATTGTGATATCAGTACATTTTATATCAATCTGCTAAATCACAAATCCCATTTAATATCAAATATTTTCAGATAGGTAAATTTGATATTAAACTTTACACCTTCCATTCATGGAATACCTACAAAAACTGGTAGAGTCAAAAAATCTGTCAGAGTATTTGACTCTGACACACTGATTTCCTTCCTATTAAGGATTTGATTTCTCTTTGTTAATGTTTGTTTTGCAAATGTTTAATTTTTGGTTACATTAGTAGTAGTGTAACTAGTAATAACAAAACTGACTAGTTTTTATGCATGCGTGCACAGACATGCAGACACACATACGTGCTGTATATCTAACCATGAATTAAAACTGCTATTTAAACGTAGGCCCTATATTTTAGTATTTTTCTTCACGATCTTTGAAGGTGACATTTATAAGGAATCAAAGCACTACTGCCAGAAATTTTTTTTCTGCTTTCTCAATGTCTACATTTATCTTCACACATTTCCCATATAAGTTATAAAATTAGATAATTTTTCAGTGTTTTCACTTGGATCATTATTTTTCCTCTTTGGGGTTTAACTTCACTGACAGAAGTAGCATCTCAGTTTTAGTAATGCTAATTCTTTTCAGCCTTACTGATTAAATATGGTGGGATGTTCTCATTCTCAACCTTTTAATACAGGGATTTTACCCACTGTTGAAAGAACAGCTTAATTTAAACTGGGGTTTGATAAAGGAAATAAATAACTTAAATTCCCATTGATTTCAAAGTGGCTTGAAAAGTCCTACTAAATAACTTTCATGATAAACAAAATATTTATTTCTATTTTAAAATAACTAGGAGAAAATAATAACTTCTAGAGTTAATCCTTCAGAATTTTTGCCACATATTGTATCATATTGTGTGAATCTCATGAGGTTCAACATGGTCATGTGCAAGGTCCTACACCCAGGTTGGGGCAATCTGCCATTTTGATACAGGATGGGAGATGACCTGATTGAGAGCTGCCCTGCAGAGAAGGACTTGTGGGCACTTATTGATGAGAAGTTCGACGTGAGTTGGCAATGCACACTTGCAGCCCAGAAGGTCAACTATATCCTGTGCTATATCAAAAGAAGCATGAGCAACAGGTTGAGGGAGGTGATTCTGCACCTCTATTCCACTCTTGTGAGACTGTACATGGATTATTGTGCCCAGTCCTGGAATACTTAAAATAAGATGAATATAGAACCCTTGGGATAGGTCCAGAGGAGGGTCACAAAGATGATCAGAGGGTTGGAGCACCTCCCATACAAGGACAAGCTGAGAGAGTTGGGGTTATTCAACCTGGAGAAGAGAAGGTTCTGAGGAGACCTTATAGTGGCCTTCCAGTATCTGAAGGGGGCCTACAAGAAATCTAAGAAGGCACTTCTTACAAGATTATGTAGTGATAGGAGTGGGGGGAAATGGCTATAAATTGGAACGGGGAAGATTTAAACGAGACGTTAAGAATAAATTCTTCTTGATGAGGGTGATGAGGCACTGGCACAGGCTTCCAGGAGAAGTTGTTGATGCCCTGTCCCTGAAAGTGTTCAAGGCCAGGTTGGATGGG
>WAAB01004790.1:0-126155 GCA_013389865.1 Piaya cayana
TACAACTACCTGAAAGGTAGTGGCAAAACTGCAGTGAAAAACTAGTGACAGGCAAGAAGGCTCTGAGGAAAGCATAACTGGTCAGAGGGCTGGCAGTATGAAAGTACAGTTACAACCTTCCTGGCCCTCAGGAGATGCACCACTGGCCAGAGGTAGGAAGGCTGAATGGCTACGCACCTTCCATTGCTTTATCAGGTTGAGGACTTGATTCAGCACACCAGTGCCAGCGTTTCCAGTCTTCTGTAGCTGGTCTTTGCTAAAGGTTATGGATGTGGAAATGGACAAAGGATGATACCTCACACTTTTTTCTCATTCTGGTATTGAGGTGAATACAGGTGAAGTAAGCACCCAATACTCAAATGCAGTTCCCTCAGCTTGACATCTGTCTTCTGTCACCCCAAGTGCTGAAAAAGCCTAGGTAGTTGCCACCTTTCCTATCACACAGTATCTCTCTCTAGCAGCATGCGCAGCAGTGACACAACTGGGACAGCTATTGCAATCCACAGCAGACCCCGAGAAAGAGCCTTGGGGGTTTGACATATCATCTCATGTGTCCTTTTAAAGCACCAAGTAATCTCTCCTGCTAATGCTGCTTCATTCTCCTTGTGTAGATTATCTTAGTGTAGGTCCAACACTGAGATGATCTCTGAGTATAAGTGAAGAGGGAGAAGGAACAATCACTCTGAAGTGTGGATGTATGGATGGTTGAACCCCTGTATTTGGGGTTCTTTGGTTTTAGCTATATGTTTTGTATTCTTTCGCAGGTTGTTCTCAGCTGCCTGTCAGACCGGGCCATGATGAAACCCAACATCTTGCAGAGACATAAAATGGAAAACAGGCAACTCATCAGAAAAGTAGCAGCTGTTTTACACCATCACAAAGCAAAATCATCATACACTAAAAACTAGATTTAGCAGTTTAAAAGAGCTGCTAACACAAAATTAGCTGGAGACAACAGCGCAGTTTTGTAATTGACAGTGCTTCACTCAAACGCCCTAATTCATGTAAAAACAACTTAGGAAACATTAAACGGCTGATGCTTTTGGAAAGCAGAAGAGCATTCAGACTTTCAACGGCTGCTTAGGAAGAACATGCAGATTTATTACATCATTTTTTTTCTTTTACGAATTTTAAATAAACATTGTGTCAAAACTGCCACCTCTTAAATAACAATGATGCTATAGTCCTGCTATATATGATGCTGATGGAGGGAGACACCAGCTTTTATTGACAAGTCATTTATATTTATTGCAGGCTGAAAGCCAATAAAAAGATTGTACAAAACTTTGATGGTGAATGAGATGGAATAAGAAGGCCTTGAGCACTTTGGATCATCAAATACTTCAATAGCTGGATATGGTTGTTCATGCAACCATAAATTCATATACATGGAGAGGATATAAAGACTTGATTGCTATATGAACAAGCTTTCTGTTACCTTCTGGAAACTCACGTGCACATACGATCTGTGCTAGTACAGGTGCAATACAAGCTTTCTTTTGGCCCAGCTCTATTTTGCACTGAGGATGAAAATTTCCCCATAGATACATCCTGCCCATAATGAATACAACTTCTGAAGACTGGAAATCTGCCTGGTAAGAGATTTAGCTAATCACTTCAGTACCAAAGAGTATGTGGCTTAGCTGGAGGTCGGTCATCTTACAGCCACGAAGGTGTGACTGCTGATTGCTTGAGAATAGCTTTAATTTGTCCAGGCCTTATGAGGAGCGGCTGAGAGAGCTGGGGTTGTTTAGCCTGGAGAAGAGGAGGCTGAGNGTGGGAATGGTTGGACTCGATGATCTGATGGGTCTCTTCCAACCCGGTGATTCTGTGATTCTGTGATAAGACTACTAAGATAAGAAATTATTTGTTTGTCTGTTTTTTCCATGAAGCAGCTGCCCTACCCTGGCTGAGGTGCTTCTGTATCTTCCATGGTGGCAAGTCCCTTCATCCATGTAATCTGACACTGCCTGTCTTGGAGGATTCTCCCACTGAATTCCATCAAAATCCTGCCTGTGGAAGGAACTCAGGGCTGGATACAGAGTAAAGGAGGAATAAAGTGTAATCTGAAGTCTGGCTATTTATTATGTGTAGACAAGCTCTGGCCCTGAAAAAGTCTTTTGTGTCCTGACAAATTGTAGGAGTGGGAGTATAAAAAATGCCCAGTTTTTCAAGGATATTTTTATTTAGATCCTAGTCTTCAAAAGACTATATATAGATATAAGAGTCTAGTTGCAATTCAATGTTTGAAAAGTTACAGACAGTCTCTGATGGATCTGAATTTTTCAGGTAAAGAACGTTTATGCTCTTGACCTGAGACCTAGATTTCACATTTCAGGAATTAAATGGGCATCATTTTCTAAAAGACATTAGACCAAGGCTGGGCTATCCAAAGGATGGCTTCAGGATTTAGATGAAGTCATTGTCATGTCAAGGAGACCTAAAACGTGACATATCTTGTTTCTGTTGAAAAGCCAGGCCTAGTTTGTTATACCACATTGTGTCTTGTTTTGTGCAGGAGGCAAACGAAAAGTGGAGATTGTTCTGCATTTAACATCTCTTACAGGACCATCTACAGTAACAAGGCATAAGGCTCAGTGACCCAGATGATCTGGCCTTGTCTTATATTACTCTGTTCCAAATATATCCTAAGACTGTGCCAAAAACCTGCCAAAATATAAGGGAAATATTTGTGACCTCTTCCAAAGGTCACCTCCGTAAAACCTCTGGGCCTGAGATACCTCAGATGTTTTGATTAGACTGAAGGAATTAAGCCTGAAAAGGGGGGAGTGTGACAGTCCATATTCAGCTTCAAGGGACTGGAGCCTTCACCTTTCTCTTGCTGCAAACACTGATATTCAGGTTGTCTCATAGGTACGTCCAAAAGTAGGATCTTCCAGGATCTGGGCAGCCACAACAGCCCCCCAGACATGTTACTGCTACAGCCTTGGGGGGATGAACAGGTAACCTCCTGGCAAGCAGCGCACAGAACCAGAGGAGAGTTTTGAGTGTTCTTGTTTCAGATCAGATGGATGGCTCTAAATGACCTGTTAAGACACTCCCTGAGCCCTGAGCCACAACGTTAAGAGCCAGGACACCACTAGCACTTCTGAAGTAGTTATTAGTGACTGAAGTAGCGCTTGTCAACTGTGACTTCAGTTTCAAGTAATAGTTTAACAGCATCAACTTCAAGAAAGGTTATATCTCAGCATGTCTGGTGTGCTGCTGACACTTAAAGGAAATAATTGGTAGGCTTAGAGCAAGGGGCAGACACCAGTGGTAGAACAGGAGAGGAGGTTGAATACTCAAAACAAAAATTCAACAATACCATGTGAAAGAAGAGCCAGGAATCCATCCTAAGCCCTGGCGTAAAAAGCTGTAACCCACAAGGAAGCTGTAACCCAACCTGCAGAAAGAGCTCTGTTCTCCCACTGTGAGCTGCACTGCTGTGACATTTAAAGAATCATCTACAGTTGCAGCTTGCAGCCCTGTCCTAACAAGAGGACAAAAACATGTTGCCCCTTGCAGCTCTTGGCCAGCTTTTTGGAAAGCACATGTAATGCGTAATATAATCTCCAAATGAATTTTGGCTTCAGATCAGCAAAACCCAAGAGAAAGTGTATGTGTGTCTACGCTAGTATGCTGTGGGAGAGAAGACATATAATCATCTGGAATGAAGTGCACAGTCTCATTTTACCCGAAGTTTGTCTGTGTGATGCTGATATAGAGCAATTAGCATGCAAATCCAGCAGTCCCCTGGCTGTCACCACCTTCCAATTATTTGTATTTGATTTCTGTGGGTGCTGATGTATTGTGTCAGCAGGTGAGGTGGCATGTCTGAAAGGTGTTCTGGCTGCCATGGGCAGAAGAGGGCTGGATGTGTGCATGTTTTTCCCCTGTGATGAATGCTGGAATGATTAAAGCACTGCTGTCACTGGCCTGAGGAACTGATTCTGATCTCGGTGATCTTGCGTTTCTGCAAACATTGATGTAATGGCCAGAGCAGCTGAAGTCAAGTGGGATGATCCACCATTTATCAAGGTCAAAGTGTGAGAGTCCAAACAGGAGGTCTGATGCCATGTTTCTGGCAACTGTCCCATTCTATTCCCCTACTGCCATTTCAAAACTTTTTTCTAATATAAGGTATGTATTACCAGCATTGCACTAGGCATCTCACAGTCTCCTTCATCCTAGGGAGCTGCTTTGTTTTTGATGCTGTAGAAATATAAAGTCTTGTTCTTATCCCAGGAAAAGCATGAATAAAACCAAGGGAAGAGGAAGTGGCAAAAGACCACAAGAAAATAGCTTTGTAACCTGCACTAGCATCAAATAAAGCTGCATCCAGTGAAAGGGAACTCTGCAAACTTACTTCTTGCTGTCATAGAAGGACAGTGTGTACACTCTAGGCAGTCAGTCTGAGAGGGTGGAAGGGGATCTGGATCCTTGACTGCCCATAAAACCTTCTTCTTACATAAAACCTGACAGCAGTGTTTCAGCAGACCAAGCTGAAGTGGTAGTGTGTGAGACAGTCAGAAAAGCGTCTTGGAAGTGAAGGGTAGCTTGTGTTTTTTGAAACAGAAAAACTGACATGGAAGATCACCTTCCTTCAAGGGGAAGGAAGCCAAGACAGCAATTCCTTTATCATACCAGTAAGGTAGAGAAATTACATTTGAGCAATTTTGAAAAACAGATATGTAATCAAATTCATCCAGAAAAAAACACAGTGTTTCCACATATGAAATACAAGTCATTTGGGGCCTCTTTAAGAGTGCCAGTTGTGTGAAGTACCAGAAAGGTCAGCAACTTTCCTCTTTGTTATAAATAAAATTCAAAATCATCATAGACACAATCTGTGTGTAATAAACTAAAGGAAGGTAGGCAAGTTGAAGAAATTGCCTGCATTAGAAATCTTAGTAATCATAAGCATGGACCTCAAGTTATGACACAAAAAAAAGAAGAGACTAAGAGGCAGGATTTTGTGGAGTTCAAATCAGAAATTCAAGGTGAGTTTAAGATGATGGCTCATAATGAGTGAGTGAATGGCAAAGTCACTGCCTGAAATTTTACTTTTAGACGAATAAAGAAGTCTAAAGTAGACTTATAAGCCATTATCATAATAGTGATACTTGAGTTTGTATATGTAGATGAGGCTGCCTAGACAAAGGTATGGGACCAGAAAGGGAAGAAAATAAGCATAGGTATCTGTGAAGCCAACACAAAATTGGAGGGTGGGGAGATGATGAGGGGCCTTCAGTCAACAGGAGCTGCATCAATAGAGGACTGAGTCACAGATGCTCAGAAAAACAGAGCTCAAAAAGTAAGCAATGATGCTGAAAATTGCTGATGGATCAAGAGGATGGTGTTGTCATTCTGCTGTCAAGTTTTGCTCAAGATATACAGAAAGGATTTGTTGGAAATATTTCCACAGGAAGCAAAATTGGGTACATAGGACAGAGAAGGTGGAGAAGGCACATTGAGCAAGCCTAGGTAGGAAACAGAGCAGGGTTTCTACACCTAGGACCTATGAAGGTCCTACACTTGGATCAGGGTAATCTGTGGGTTTGATACAGGATGCGGAACAACACGATTGAGAGCAGCCCTATGGAGAAGGACTAGGGGATGCTGATTGATGAGAAGCTCAACATGAGACAGCCATGCATGCTTACACCCCAGAAGGCCAACCTTATCCTTTGCTGCCTCAAAAGAAGTATGGCCAGCAAGTCAAGGGAGGAGATTCTCCCCCTCTACTTCAGTCTCACGAGATCCCACCTGGAGGATTGTGTCCAGTTCTGGAATCCCTAAAATAAGAAGGATATGGAACTGTTGGAATGGGTCCAGAAGAGGCCACAAAGATGACCAGAGTAGAAGCATGACTTGCATGTGGATGAGAAAATAGANTCCCCTCAGCCTCCTCTTCACCAGGCTAAACAACCCCAGCTCTCTCAGCCATTATCCTCCATTAAGAAGAGGAGGGTGATTGTTGTAGGGGACTCCCTCCTCAAAGGAATGGAGGGACCATTTGCAGACCTGACCCGCTCCACAGAGAGGTCTGCTGTTACCAGGGGCATCAAGGAAGGAGGTAGCTAGAAATCATGGTCCCTGAGACAGACTGCTATCCTTATGCTCTAGGCAGCTGCATGTACCCACTGTGGGTCCATTTGCAAGAGCAAAATGAAGCTGAAGTGGACCTGGTAAGTGTCCCAGTAGAGGGCCAGAGTGGGACAGCCCTGAGGAGGATCCATGGAGCAGAATAAATTCCAGCTCCAGCTTGACCTACAAAAAGTTCATAGAATTTATTCAAAAAGCAAGGAAAGATGAGAGACAAATTTAAGCAACCGGCAATAGCAGCATGCTGTTTAACTGTAATGATAATACTGATGATACTCTGAGCTATAGATCATCTGTTTCTGATGATTTAGATTGTCTTAAAAGACGGGATGCCAAAAAAGCTTAAAAGATCATTGCTACCTTTGACACTTGCCACCCTGTGTCTCGCTGAGATTGAGAGCTTCTGTCCTTGAAATGTTGAACTCATTATCAAGTAGGTGTGGACAGTCTTGTGTCTCACAGAGCCAGGAAGAAATTTGACATGAATATGCCACACAGAGGGAAGGAAAAAAAAACCCTCCTGAGAAATGTTGAGAGCATGTGTATTTTTGGCAGAGGATACCAGCCAGACATGTCAGCTGATAGCACCCATAGAGCTGGAAGACTGAAAATGAACTGCATTACAACAAACAGAGATTTCAGAACTGAAAGCGACTCACTGACATTTATATTACCTCTGTTCAACATGACCTGGTGTGCCGGGCTGGAGTACAGACCATTGCAACATTCACCCACTTCTGCCCCAGCCCACCAGTGACTCTGCCAGTTGCCTTTCTCACTGTCCTGGGAAAGGAGGAGATCATACATATCCCGATGCTCTTTGCTGCAGGAAGGCCACTTCCTTAGCCAAATGCTTGGCTAATGAGCCGAGGAAGAGATTTTACCTTGTTCTGATTGAGAGGACCTTGTGACAGGCCATGACCATCAATAGAAGTCAGGAGGGCTTGGCAAGCTCCATCTAGAGAAGAAACGTGGCAGGGTCAGGAAAGGTTTTCCTCCTCTAGGCTATTCAGTGTTTTGACACAGAAACAGAGTGACTCATTTGACCGTGGAGAACTTACTCTGGTTTACTTGAAGGTAGTAGGGAGCAGAATCCAGCCCAGTAAATTATATCAGTTTTATGAGGCTTGTGCATGAGAGAAAGAGAAGTCCAGACTCTTGGTCTCTAGGGCTACTTTGGGGACTGACTGTCAGGATGTGTTTTTTATTGTGTGTACCGCTTGTCTGATGATAGGAACTAAATTGAGAAGAGCCTCATTTCTCACAGGCCACTGAGCAACTAGAATGTGCTAACCGTCATACGTAGGAAACACTCAGGTGTCGAGTTTGTCAAGAGAGAAAGTGCAGCACTTTTTATTAACTGCAAGAGCAATCAGCTCTGACTGGGTCTGCTCAGTCTTGTGGAAACACATAGTTCACACTGGGCAATGCTCAGAGGCTTAACACAGGTATAAACACTGTGACTCCAGTAATAACTTCACATTAGAGCTGTTGCATTATGGACTGTTGCATAGTCACAACTGTACTTGTGCTTAGTAGTCTGATCTCTTGGACATGTTTGCTAAGTCAGAATAGGTCTAATGTTGCATGATTCAATAGCATAAACTGTTTTTTTTCTTGCTCTCTGAGGTCTAGCATGGTTTGTGCAAAGGCTGCATATACTCTGTACCTGATGCAGTACCCTGCCCAGAGGTTGTGCTGGTTCAGGATCAGGCCTGAGTCCATGTGGCTGCTTTGGGGATTACAGCCAGAGGGATATAGGCAGATGATGTGATGCATGGCAGAGGGGCTCTTAGAAAAAAAAAACAAAGGAGGTGGTGAAGATTAATGCAAGACACTAGCAGGCTCCTTTTCAAGTTAGGGACACCTCTATGGAGTCCTTACCTGAAGGCTAGGGAAGTACCCCCAGATTTAGAGGGATACATAAATACTACTACATAAATAATAGATTAAAAAAAAAACCCATACTTTTGAAAACTGGTTCTAGCTGCAGTAATGTTGCCTTTTCCTGGCTGTAAAAAAAATCTAATGTGATCTAGGATTCATTTGCATTCTGACATTCTGTCTCCACTGGACAATACGAGACACTCAGTGGCTTTGTCTTCTCAGCAGGGGAATTTCCAAACACCACAGCCCAAAGTCATGATCACAAATAGAACCTGCAGCATGAGCAGGGAAGAGGCCAAATACCCCCTGAATCCCTAAACTGCATTCTCACTTTTTAGAGTTTGTCAGAAATGGTATAAAAGGTCCAATCTCTGACAAGGAATTAACACCTAGAAGAGATCTGTTATATCTCAAGCACCAGAAGTGGGGGAAATGCCTAACCTGTTGCCCTGGCTGAAAGTTTTCTGTCTGAACTGATCAGGCTATTACGCTTCCTGACAATAATACCAGCACACAATTAAATATGTGTGTGGGGGCGAAGTTCCAATCTGTTTGCTTCACTGCTTTACCCAGGGAAAGCCCTGAGAATAATATTAAAGAAAGAGGCCAGCTGGGCCAACAGAAATGTTTGTGGCTGGCTGCAGTGCAGCTCTTTGATGCAAACATAGAAAACTGCCCATTACATCAGAAAGAGAAAAATCAAATACATGAAGGACACTGGCCACTGCAGTGGTGGAATTTCTCCCTTTTCACACGGTCAGGGATGCTGAACATCCCTCTCTGATTACTCCAGAGTGAAGTGTTGCCTCGTGGTGTGGTACGAAATGCAGAGCCTCAGAGCTGTGCGTGTGATTCCTGGGTTTACTGGGGCAGGCTGTATGTTTTGAGGACAAGTGAACTGACACATCCTGTCTTCAGAGAAGGGTCGGTCAGCTGTACAGTGGTTTGTGCCCTTGGCAGGGCTTCAGTGTCAAAGGTATTAAAATCAGTTATTTTCAGCACTGTGCCAAGTGTCGCACAGGCTTTTTCTTCCCCTACCCCCATTCTAATTAAATTTGTAGGCTGTGACTATGAGCTGGGCTAAGAGTTGAACTGTCAAGATAAGAGAGAAGCACCAGCAGCGCAAAACCCTCCAGCTGGAAAGACTGAGATTCTGCTGGTGGCTATACTTTCTGGAAATTATCTCTCCAGTCTCATCTTTCATGTGTTTCCTGATATATCTCATCTTTCTCTCTGTCTTTCACATACCCAGGTGCAAACACATGAACACACAGAGGCCTGTGCCCATTCTGTGAGTTATGTGCTATAGTGCCTTCCTTTGGTGGATTGCCTCTGTCTATATGGGAATATATATAATACACCTAAGGGTTGTATCCTTCTGGCAGCTACATCAGTGTAATGCAGACCTCTCCAGCAGTGAATAAGCCTTGGATGATTTAACCCTAGATGCAGGCTGTTCCAATTTTCAGTGGAGCTGGTGAGAACAGCAGGTCTGGCAACTCTCAACTAGTGTTGCTATGATTGCAGGTGCAAAGATGTCCTAAAGTCTGCACCTCATCCACCACCAGAAGATTTGTTAGAACATTGCAGTGGGCAAGGTTCCTGATAAATTTGTTCCCTGTTACAATGTACACTACCGTTAAAAAAAAATATATATATACAATACACACACCCCTCAAAGTCCCAAACCTGAAACTGTATGGCTGACAGGGTTAGCCAGTGGTAGATGATGCAAAGAAGTAAGTATATGTGATGTGTTCGTGCCCTCTTTTAGTACAACCAAAAGACTGGGGATCAGGGGCAGCTGAGGTCTCCTCATGAATGGCTAAGGTTTAAGATGCTCTGAGATATAATCTGGACAATTTGTCATCCTTTGCCCCCCCCACAGAGAGGATAATTAACACTGTAAAATACAGTAGGCTCCATGTAGGCTCCATGTACTCCTTTTGGATGTCAGGGGCCCATTTTAAGGTCAGTGATTGAAAGGTTCTGATGGTGTCAGCTGAGCTTTTTTGTCTGTTGCTAGGATTTTACTCACTGAGGACTCTTAAGACAATGTATGTTCATTAGTTTACAAGAAGATATAATTATCCATCCAAACTGTACCATGTTTCATTTGCTGCTAACCTTCTGATTCACCCAGGTAGGTGGCAATGAGTGCACTTGCTAACTGGTAATTACCAAATTAGTTGCATGATAAACCTTTTCCAACATACCTTTTAGGAAAAAAAAGTAAAATTAATAAGTTGATCTCCTCTTTCAACATGTAGTAATTTTTATTAATTTAACTTGAGCCAATTTATTAGAATGGGGAGGGAGGAAGAGAGAGGGAGAGAGCTTGTATTCCTTTGAGCTCATATTACAAAAGAGACAAACAATAGGAAAATTTATGAATGTAGTTCTATTTTAAAGTCCATGTTAATTATAAATCCACTTATTGTTTGTGAAGTCAGGGGCTGCATACTGGTTGAAGGAGGGAATAGGGGGTCATGTATAGATTGTCTCCCAAGGACCCCACTGAAATTTCCATAGCGTTCACTACATGACACTGATGTGTGAAAATTGACATGAAGATTTGAAAATTGGGACCGAGGGAGACCAAGCATAAAATAACTTCAATTTTGTGCTCTCTCTGTCTCTCAGAGGAATAGTGCAGTGGACTGACCAACACAATGCAAACAAGCGAAAGGGAGAGAAAAAATATTCAGGGAGAAGGATAGGAGTTATTAAAGAGAAAACACACTCCTCACTCACAGAGAGAAAGGATGATCAATGGATTTAGTCACAGAGAAATTCAAGCAGAAAATTGCTGCTGTTTTTTATCTGAGAGGCAGAAAGTTTAACCAAACCAGAATTTTCTCAGCTCACTACAGGGCAAGCAATGAAGAAAGCCACTGTATTTTGAAACAGTAGGAGAATTGTGTGTGTAAATTTTTATGTGTGATTTTAAATGTTACGATTCCAAATGAATTCTAAGGTGAAGTCCAGACCTCAAGAAGTCCTCAATATGGAAGGTTTTACTCTATCTCTTTTCTTTCTGTGGAACCTTTGACTTGCTATACCATCCTGAGGGGAAAAACTTACTTTCCAGTTATCTGGTTTCCCATATTCAAAATCCATACATCGGAGTGGACGGAACTATGACAAAGCTATCAGCTTGCTGTTTATAACCTGCAACGAGTTTTGAAATTCCGCCAAAATTAGAAAGCCAGCCTATCATACTGTGAATAGCTATCAGGCTGTAGATAGGTGGAGACTCACTGTTGAAGTCATGTTCCTTCTTCAGAATGAGGGAAAAAACTTAAAATCAGTAAAAATGGACTGCAAAAAGAGCAAACCAATCAAAATTAGATGTTTCAGGTCTGTCTCCTGTACCTTAAGAGGTTAATCATTTTGTTCTAGACAGATTGGCAATATTTTTAAATCCTGCATGGGGTTTTTTTCAGTTGATATTCTTTTGAATGATTTTGTGACTCTAAATGTGTTCTTTTCAGAACTAATTTCTGTTATTCTGGAGCCTCTTGCTACCATTTGTCTGCAGCCAAAATATCACCCCAGCCTTGGGACTGACTTTTACCCTGCCCAATAAATAGATCACAATGCAAAGGCAGCAGGTACCAAAGCATAAATAAGCTGTAGAAATAATAGCAAAGTTCATCTCTTGGAGATTAACTGCCAATCAGGAAATAAATAACCATATTTTTCTTAGCACTGGTCAGGTGTTCAATAGGTCATATCCCTGAATTTTTAGTCAAAATGCCTACTGAGGTTAGAAAATCACTTCAGGCTCTCAGCAGGACCATCCAACCCTGCTGTGCTCTGATGCAGATACACAAATACCCTACCCATAAGCCCACAGGGTTTTTTCAAAACCTATATCTGTTATAAATTTGGTCTTCAAAGTCCACATCTGATCTGGTCTGCTCTAGATGAACACTCAACGCTCCCTGTCTTCATGAGCATTGAACAAGAGTCCTACTGCTAGCGCTTCTATTCCATTTTTGGATCACAATTTTTTTCCTGGTCTCTGTTATCCCAAAGGTATTTGCAAGACAACGGAAAAGCAAGTCTGTACATTTCTGCTATCATAGTATATAGAATCATAGAATCGTAGAATTACTAGGTTGGAAGAGACCCACTGGGTCATCGAGTCCAACCATTCCCATCAAACACTAAACCATGCTCCTTAGCACCTCATCCACCCACACCTTAAACACCTCCGGGGAAGGCGAGTCAACCACGACCCTGGGCAGCCTGTTCCATTGCCTAATGACCCTTTCAGTGAAGAAATATATGAGATATATGTGATGAGATAGAGATACAGATGATGGCTTTAGCTTTAAAATTAATTGTTCTCGACTTACAGTAAGTCTTAAGGTCCTTTTCAGTCTGATAAGATGCATTGTACAGCTCTGAACACTGCTGTCTCACCAGACTATTTTTCTCAGGCTTACTTACTTTATTTTATTTAGCTTTGTGTCATATAAGGTTCCTTGTGGTTGCTGATATGATGATCTACAAAACTAGTGTTCACATGCTATGGATCTCATTTATTAGGAAGTGAAGTATATAATAATGAAAAATAACTACAGCTATTCCTGCTCTCTCCGGGGTATCTCACCACCCTTATGGATGACCGCACACGTAGTCAGCACCATAGAAACAAATGGAGGGGAAATGGCAGCGCACTGTTCAAAGCTGGAGGACTGAGTGCTTTTGGTCTCGAAGCATACTTGATCCATAGCTTCTGTTGAAGGCATATTACAGGCGGTACTGAAAAAAATGTATTTGTATTTTTTGAAACAGCGTGCTTAGATGTGGAGCAGATGGGCCTTGTAGGAACTGAGTAGCAGGCAGGAAGGAGAATTCTCTATTACAGTGGCCTGTAGAAAGCATTTGTTAAAAAAACACCTTGAGGATTTTCAACAGCATCCAAAGGAAAATGCCCCACAATTCATAGACTAACACAAGAGCTACCCATCATTGACTCTTAATGCTCTACTAAGCATGAAAACAACAGCATGGAAACAATATGAAAAGGCCTAGCAGGTAATTTCACAGGGTAACAAGAAATGCCAAGCTTATTGTAATTACTGGCACTGGGGACAATGGAGTTAGTTTAAATTACATGCTGGGATCTTTAGGGTAGCTTCTGTTTTACACACTGACAGTTTCTTGTAATTTTTTGTACTTTGATTCATCTGTTAGAGTTATACAAAATTAGATAGTTCGAGTTGCACTCAAAATATGGTTTTGAACTTTTTTCTACAACTAGGAAAACTTAAGTTACATTTAGAAAAAAAAATCAACGGCCTTTCTCCCAATGATCGCTTCACTCTGGCATCTAAGGCTTTAAGGAATATCATGAGAAAACTACAAGAATTCACAATGATAGAAGAATAATAAAGATGATGATATTAATAAGGGTTTAATATTAAGTGAACAGAAAATAAATGCTAGGACACTATATATTTCACTGCTTGCTTTTACCTGCCTGTTGCAATACATTGGCCATGAGCCAGCATTGCCTAGAAATACAGTTATGTAATGTGTGTGTCACAGAAGCTGTCTTTTGTTTGAATGCTTAAATCTATTTATATTGTGCCTGAACAAGACAAGGTTAACGCCATCTCCTTTTTAACAAAACCACATTGTCCAGTTATTTTTAATTTACAAAATTATGACATCAGAATTTGGACAAATACTTTCACTAGCACTTGTAAATTACTCAATAAATTATTCTGAGAATTCTTAATTCTAATAATAATAAATTAATTATTATAATGTTTATATTTACTTATTTATATTTTAAATACTCATTAAATTATTTGCATTTCTCTCCTTTGATCTTTCTTGGTTTGCATGTGATCTTTATGGTCTTTTTCCTCTAAACAGCCCACTTATTCTAATAAAGAAGTGATTTTTTTAAAAAAGATCTTTATTTGTATATAATCATAGGGCAGATAACATCAAATGCTTTAGAACATACATATAAAACACTCCTGGCTGATTTCATGCAGCTGGGAGATAGCAGTCTCCCTGTGAAGTTTAAGATGAAACTTTCAAATATAAAGGAAAGAAAAAAAAAAGGATAACACCTACCTTTGAAAAGGTCTTGAGAAACCTGCTGGGGAGAGTTTGAGGAGGTAAGATAGGAATGATACACCACCATTTTTGAGAAAGGATGGAAGAATCACATTGATTTCTACCATGGAGGAGTGTTTTCAAGGTTAATTTCAACTCCAGAGCAATAGTAGCAAATAGTTTGCAAGCTATGCTGAAGGTTTTAACTAGAAATCTGATATTCACAGAAGCAGAAAAGACAGTTATAGGTTGTTGAGTGCAGCATAATTGGCAGTCAGCCCCAGCCACAGAGGCTGGAACTACATCCAAGCTTTCTCTGAGTTTGACACAGGGCATATATTGAAGTTGAAGGCAGTTTAGTGAAAGCTCATTTTCTAGGACTATATAGTTCTGTCAAAATGCAAGGGCTTCACAAAAAGCTTCAAAAGTAAAGATGGAATAATAAAGTTCCCACAATGCTGAAATATCCTCTTTTAAGAGTTCGGAAATAGAGTAGCTTTATGTTTGTATTTAGGGCTTGTATATGTATGTTTTAAATAGTTTACACATATATATAAATACAGTTTTATATATACAGGTTCATATATAGGTTCATATATATGTGTATGTGTAATTTTTCCTTTATCAAAATTTTAGAATTGAAATTTTCCTTTATTGGAATATTTCCTTTATTGTAAAATTATTTTAAAAGCCAAAAAGCAAAATAAAACAGTCTTTGAAGAAGGGATAACCTTAAACTTCAAATATTTCAGAAGGGCAGGTAGATTACCCTAAAGCTATTTTCCCAAGTGCTGATCTGCAACAGATTAATCAGATTTTTACATTTGGGAGCAGAAAGTGAAGAAAGAAAATATCTGACAAATTTAAGGTAGATGCTACAGGTAAAATCAGCAGTTTATAGAAGAAACAACCCTTGTTGGTTTGTAGGCATTGCGTTTTTTACAGACAAGGCTTTTTAAGGACATTCTTGGTATTTTAATACCTCAATCTTGTTCAGTGTCATTTCTGAATGAGACTATTGTTGAGGCAACAGTGAGTTGCATAGCTCCATCAACCTTCTTTAATTTGCTTGGAGATTATGGGAAAACCTCTATAAATCAGTTTTATGACCTCATGAAAAACTTACAGTAGTATGGCATCACTTGCATGAGTTATGAGATAGCCACAAAAAGGACCAAAGATGTCAAGGACACCAACATGAAGCTTTATGTACCCTAGGACATAACATTGCATTTCTCAGATCTACTGTTGGCAGAAATACCAAAGGCAGACATGGAAGCTAAACTTCTCTGTGTCTCATAAACATGAGGCAGTAATTTGAAAAGGCTGGGAAGAAATTGTTAAAAGAGGCTTGACGAGGGTCATTAGTCTGAAGATGTAGCAATTTAATTCTTCATTAGCATTATAAAAAAAGCAGATTGTACACAGAAATATAGATATATATACACACCCACACTTAATTATGAACAAAAAAAAAAAAAGCAAACAGTATGGGTCAAATGCTCCTACGTTTTTTCAAACCAGCTTTTTAAAAAAAATACATGCTGTCTTTTGTTATGAGACTTCATACAGCTGCACTGCCAGCCATATATTTGATATTTTCCAAAAAAAGACCTCCAATTGCTCTTATCTGGAATTTCTTTTGCTTTAACATTATATTTCTATTCTTTGCTCAGATTTGTCAAAACCTATTCCAAGCATTTCTGAACTTTATACTGATTCAAGGCACTGTAAACTGAAAGCAAAGCCTGAATTTTGATGATAGCCTTAAAGACAAACACCTGGAGGTCAGGTTCATTGGTGAAACTGAGGTAAAGATAGCCATAAGTATCCTGACTTAGGTGAATCCATCAACACTGAAATTCTTCATAATATGAAATTGATTTTGCCAGCACTTCTTTTGGAGGAAAACTGGAAGAAAGGTTCTGACTGTGCTAAAGAACTCATGCCAGCTTTTTGAGGGGACACAACATTTACCTTTACATTTTAATTTTATATGATATAGTAGAAAATTATATTTTTTAAAAGGAAAATTTTGTAGGTTTGTTGAAACATATTTTTTTTTCTTTTATTGATGCTAAATGAATCTTATGATATTTCGTGGCGTGAGTACTGAATATTTCCACTGTCACTCACATTCAGAATAGAGCCAGGGTCCCAAATCTCAACCTCCCTATGCTGAATAAAATGTTAATCCACCAATAGCAATAATTCTCAGCTTAGGCAGCCGAAACATAACCCTGCTGTGATTTCCCAGAATAGAAGAGACAGAAGGTCCTAGGCTCAGCCTGAGTGTGTCTCAGCCAGACCAATGTCCTCTCAAATCCCCTCTGTTCCATGTAGTTTGGTATGCAGGGAGGGGGCACAAACACAGCTCTGTAGTGCATATAGAGGGACAGTATTATTGGTGCTGTGTTGGCTGTGCCTACAACAGTGTCCTGCAGCTGTTGTAGGTGGGGTCAGATGCTATCTGCTATCCCTGTTTGATTCCCATCTTCCCCTAGTCCTGCTCTCACTGCAGATATCCCTGGGACTGCTTTTATACCTTAGATATAAGCGGACTTGTAGTTCAGGAGAGAATCAGTCACTGGATGCAAGATATCTGGGCTCAGTGTTGTGATTTAAATAAGCCCATTTTCTGTTTAAACAGGTCTCAGCATCTATCTTTGGCACAGAGAGCTGAGACAAATTAGATAGAGTTTCTGCCTTTCTCCTCTCCTGAGGCCTTCTCAGCTTGCTGTTTCCACTAATCCTCTTGTTCAAGGCCTGCTGTTAGAGTTTCTTCTCTCTCATTTTTTTTTTTCCCTGCCATTATTCCAGGTGGTTACCCATCCCATTTCACTTACCCCAGAGTGTCACCAGGCTGCTGCCAAAAGCTCTTCTGTTTTCTCTCCTGTTGTGTTCACTTTTTGTCTTTTTTTAACTTTTAATCACAGCCCTAGGTAAGGTGTGCTGAACAGGCATGATGAAGCTCTCAGGATGTTAGAAAGTAAACTGCTGGAAGAGGTCAGCAAGAGCAGAAACCAATAAAGCACAAGAAGGAAGTTTGATACGCACGAACAAAGCAATTGGTAATGATGTGAAATAGGTGGGTCAAACGAGGGTTGTGCAAAAAATGAAAAGGTTCACCTCCAAACACCTGAAAAGTTTACCTAACCTGCTTTTCCTTGACAGGAGCTAGTCGGTTGCCACGAACCACCACTAACAGCTTTACACCCTGCTTTATTTGCACTTCTAGAGACACACATGAGCATCAGGCCATCAGCAGCAGGGTGGATTCTTTTTTCAAAAGAAACTCCTTAAATCTTACAAGCCTCCTGCTTCTTTTTCTCTTTCATTCATTGCTGCTTATTACCTCAAAGGTGTGATTTAAGACTAAGTTTCCAATATCCTCTCTTAGCACCAGTAAAGCCATTAAATTTAAAGGGATGGCCTCTGATGTATGGGATTGTTCAGTTTAAAGGTGGCTTCGTCAAGCTCCTATCTAGTCAGAGAGAAATCAGATATTGCGGCTCCTGTTAGGGAGAGAAAAATTCCCAATTTGCCAGCCAGGGGAGGTTTGCTGATGAAAAGAGATGCTCCTTTAGGTGGTTTTCATTTCTGTTTCCCCCAAACTTACCCCAGAAGAATTAACTGCCAGTTCAGATTAACCTAGTTTCATGTTTAGCAAATGGTAAGTTTTTTAAAAAAAATAAATTGGTGAAAAACAGCAGTAATAGTGAGATGCTTTGGACACAATACATTAACAACTGTCCCATCCATTCCCTTCCTGAGGTGGTGGCAGTGCAAGGGGAGACATATTTTGTCTCCTTTGGCACTTCCAAGCTATGGCCCTCCTCTGGCTTTGCTCTTGGTACAGCTCTGGAGGACAATGGACAAATATCTTCGTGAAATTTTCTTAGAAAGTAGAGAAGTCACTGTTGGTTCTTGCTGTTTCAGTGTCACTCCTGACCTTCTCTAAGTGTTCTGATATTTCCACAATGGCTATGGTAGATTGACCTGAAGGGAACAAAATTCCTAGAGCCTTGCTCAGATGTCCAATTCAGCAAAACTTTTCCCTTCTCTGGGAAGGCAGCCAGCCTACCAGCTGCAGCCCAGGCCATCCCTAGGTGGACTGGGAGGGTACTTTCCTAGAACTCAATGAGGCCAGCCGTTATTAAAAGGATTTTTTTTTTTTTTTGCTAATGACAAAGAATTTTAATTCTTCACACTTGGAAGTGGTTATATACCCAGCTATGCCAATCTCAATATCATCTCAGATGGGTACTTGTTCCCTGGTGGCCCTTAGGGGAGTGACCTTATGTCCCTCTGCCTTTGATAAAGCACTGCCTGCATGCATACAAATCAATTAATATCATCATCTTATGCTAATTTTGAATTTAGATGGCATGTTGGAAAGAAACAGGGATGTTTATGCCTGTCTAGTAAGGAAAACACAAGGAAAAGCTTTACTCCTCCCTACACACACAAACACACCCACACTGGTACACGCACACATGTCGGGATCCAGCAAGCCCTTGCCCTGCAAGGAGCCTTCATTTAGCTGCTTGTGCTCTGTTTCCTAGGGGAATTTGAACAAGCAAAGCAGTAAAAATAACACAGTGCAACATATAAACATGCTCTGTCAGCCATTTACTCTCTGTTTTGATACTGTGTCATTCACATTCCTAGTTTTGTTGTTGCTCTGCTATTCCTTTCTTCAATTTAGCATACTCAGAAGGTTGTGGTGTTACCAGGCTGGCATGGCAAAGACATTTAAAAGTAGAAATTATTACTCTATTCATGCAGACTGTTTCTTTTTATCATAAATCCAGCTACCCACAAGAAATAGCACTTCCTGTCCTCTCCCCCATCCCATTGGAGAGCAAAACTTATTGGTGTTAACAGTCAAGAGCCAGGCTGAAGCATCAAGTCTGGAAAATATGCAGCTGTGAACACATCCAGGAGCGAGACCATGCCTTAAGCCACAGAGAAAGATCAAAGGAGCCTCAGCAGCCCTTGTGACAAGATCAAGTGAAAATCTCCCTCCTGAACTCCACCTTGGCCATCAGGTGAATGGTTCATATGTGGCCACAGCATAGCAAGCAGATATCCAAGGAGTTTTAGGGCCGTACAAGTTCATCAGCAGAAGCTCCTTGTGTTTCATTCTGGAGGACTTCCCCTTGCCCAGGCTCTGCCTGTGTCTGGACAGTGAGTAGAGTATGAGACTGTAAAGTGGAGAACAAAATACTTCAGTACGTGTCATGTTTTAGTGTAAGAACTTTATGCTGAGAAGCTGTTCTCTGCCATTGACACATCTTTGTGATAAACATATTCATGAACTAGAGATAATTTTTATCTCTGATTAAAACTGTAAGCAGGCACAACACTTTCCCAGTTGACAGCTCTGGGCAAGGAGTGGATATGGCAGAATTGTCTAAAATACAAGTCAAGTTAATTTCCTTGGATACTGCAATACTCATCAACATGGGCATTTTCTGATGATCTGATTTACTTACCAGCAGTGCCCAGCCTTCTATGCCAAGGCAAAGAAAAACAGGGGACATATGCTGAAAAAATTGTAATGCGGTCCCTTAATCAAATGCTGGCTCCACCCTGTATCCTGTTATAAATTGTAATTTACATTGTGTCTACTGTATACATGTCATTATTCTTTCCTCTGATTTCTCAGGCAGCTCTTCCCAATTACATTCAAATACTTTTTTAAAGTTATTGGTTCTCCTCTTATTTATATGTTGCTTGGCTTGGTGGTTGCCCCTTTTTCTTATTAGCAGAGGGATTCAAGGTTACATTTATTCTTCACATCCAAGGAGCAAATCAACTTCCAGCATCCCCAATGCCATCCCAATAAATAGAGGCTGCTCTAGCCATATTTCCTTCCATAGGGAGACCACAACGTTCAGCCAATTCTGAATCCATTCTTACCACTCCTTATGGCTGAGATACTCAGTAGCTGGTCTCAGCTGAAACACTGGGTGCTTGACCAATTGCCATGTGTCCTTCTTTCCTTGTTGCTTTTCTCTTATGTTCAGAGTATCTGTGTATCCCTTTCATTCCCAGTCCAAAGGGACTCCATTTCTGCACTGTATTAGGATGAGAATATCTCTTGTTGGAGGGAGAAAGCTGCGAGGGCTTTTTATTTTCAGTTTTGATGACAGCATGCATTGTTCTTTTTGTACTTTGTGCAGCCTTCCTATTTCCTCCTTACAAATCTGCAAAATACCCTTAAAGTTATTCATCTTCCATTTAAAACTGCTACTGGCTACTCTGGCCCCTGTGAGGTCTGGAGCTAGCACAGCAACTTTCATGGGAACAACTGTCCTAAAAAGTGAGTGGAGCACAGGCATACCTTGGGCACGGCCCCTCCATAAATAATATGTCTCCATTCCTCTGAAACAGCCTCAGCAAGTCTCAGTACAACTTGTGGGGAGCTGTTATATTCATTCAAGACTGTACAGTCCAGCAGCATAACGCACCCTCACTGCTTGGGAGCAGAGGAGCAGTGCCAGTGTCAGGCGCACACAGGAAGGCAGTTGCTTAGGGTGGCAAATTGATGGAGCAGCAATGTTCCTGGTGGTCTTTGCCTTTAGGCATGCCTGTGCTCTGTGCTTAGTCCTAACTTTTGCTAAACCTCTCCAGTCATTCAACACGGAAGAAGGCAGGATTGTGCAGGTGGTCGCGTTCCCCGGGACAGGGAGAGTTATGTGACTGAAAGTTGGCCGAGTCTTGCTGTTGTTTTATGCCGTCCCAGCTGGTCTCACTTCATCATCCCTGTAGAGCTGGGCAGGTGCCTCAGTGCTGGCAGAGGGAGAGGGCAGGGATCACTCTTGAGTCAAGGTCAGGAACACAAGCAGCAATGCTGGGGGTTGGGGGAGGGCATACATCACAGCCAGAGGAGAGGTGGTGGCGCCGCATTGAGCCCAGGAGCAGCTCAGAGAGGATGCTGTGAATATGGGAATGCTCAGCTACAGCCATGGAACCAAGCTTTCTTCCATTTGAGAAAGGGGGAGAAAATGAGCCATCTATCAGACAGCAAAACATTATTTTAGTTAGGCTGCTGAAGAGGAGCATGCTCAACTGGAAGGCAAAGAAAACCAAAGTGGGTAGCTGTGACAAATATATAAGTAAGGACAGAGGGTGAAATCTTGTTGTACAATGGCAAAAAACCCTCAATTTGTGAATTTGTTAGGCATGTGACATGCAGTAGTAGCTGAGCCTTCCCATTTAGCAGTTCTGATTAAAAGTCTCTAAACCAAGGAAGCCTCCAAAAATATCTGTTGACAAGAGCTGAGAGAGTGAGAGAAAGCAAGACAGTTCCCACTGTGTCTGCAGAGGCTGTGCTTAGTGCTAACAGGTGGTGACCAGTATTTCACGATTTAGAATACTGAGAGGAATAGGAATCTGGAATATCAAATATCATTCCAAAACACAGCCAGACTTCGGGACCTGAACATTCATGCTCTAGGTCTTCCAGGACAGGGTGAACATGAAAGTGGGATCAAGAAGTGGAAAAAATCAGCTTCAGCTCAGCATTTCCTGCCTTCAAGTCATGTGGTTAAGAAAGAAATTATAGAGATCACCCGACATGCTAATCTTTTCCAGAAAGCAGAAATACACAAAGCAAGGTCCACTTTTGTTCAGAACTTAAACCAATATTCAAAACACTTTTTTTTTTCTATCAGCAGTACCTTGCATCCTTCACATATTAAGTTGCAATGACACCTGTACCCACACCCTGGACAAATGTTGATGGGCAGGATGAAGACTGGCAGAGGTAAGGTCTACGTGTGATTTATGAATGCAATTCAGTGGCTCTTGTCAATATGCTTTATAAACTGCCTGGTTTGTTGAAATGCTGTACGCATCATTTCTGCAAAGATACATGCAGGTCTCAGGTGCTCTGCACTCAGCAAGAACTCTGCAAGACACCAAGGTAGTAAAGGAGAAGGGGTGGAGTAAATGAAGCAGAAGCTCTGGAGAAAAGAAAATTAATTTCCCCAAAATTGCAGGACTGAGGTTCAACAAAGGAAGAAGCTCACTGGCTTGGCAAGCATAGATTTTGCCACAGGAAAGCACTTTGGGACTCCCTTACCACTTTTCCAAATATCCGTAGCAGTTAACACATGCTGTTCTTCTCCTCACCAGAGAACTACCTTGAAAATAGTTCATCCTTCTCACAGCCAATATTAAGCAGTAATATTAACCAGCACATACTCTCCTATCAAACTCTAGGTAAATGTGATCTGAATCAGTGCTGATGAAGATAAGGTGGGGAGACTGCAAGGAGTAGAGAAGAATTCATTTGCTTTTTCTATTGTGTCAGAATGAACCCTTTGAAAAGAAGATGGTGCAGCTTTAATAATAAAAAAAAAAAAAAGAAAAGAGGAAAGAAAGAAAAAAACGAAAGGTGCCTCAGTTGTCTCAGCAGCTGATCAACAAAGGAGCAGTCGTGAGCTGTAACCTCTTGGAGCTGCAGTCTGGAACATGACACATGTCAGGCTATGATAAATGGTGCGGAGTGTGTGCAATTTCAAGCGCAATGCCCTTGAGATGCTCAGGACCCCGATCGCAAATGTTATTGTTAAATTAAACCTTAAAGGAAGGATTGGAAAGGGGAGGGGTGGGTTTATATGTGTGTGTGCGTATACGCCTGCGTGTGTGTGTGTGTATTTTTATATATATATATATATGGATATATGAAATACACAGAAGAGAAAGGAAAAATGGCAAGGTAAAGAGAGAAAAACTTCACATTGCTTTTAATTGAACTGTGCATCTTCTAGTTCTGCCTGAGGTGTGGGTGAACTTTAGGCAGGGTTTCCTATCCTATAGGCTTTTTATGACTTCTGCTCCAAAACAATTCGATAACAAGAGATCAGGTAAAATAGGCAGGTGTGAGACCAGAAAAATAAATAAATAAATAAATTCTCTCCACAAACATACAGCTTCTCTAACTCAAGTGTTTTGTGTCTAGGTGGCTTTGAATCCAAATGAGTGAAGTTTCAGAGTGCTGAGTGCTGATTTGGGGAGCTGCTGGTCCGAGGTCTTGTTTGTTAGTTAGGTTGTTTGGTAGTGTGTGTTTGTTCTTTCTGAGGCAAATACTCATGCTTAAAAGCTTCTCTGAGAAAGAGGCAGTTTTCACTGCAGGGAATGTGGAGACTGAATCCTCCAGCCAGATGTCATCCCCAGCCTGCAGGAGTGGCTCTGAAGTGCAGGATGCCATTTCTGTGGTGTCAGCATCCTACTTTTTTCTGTGGTTTAAGAATTGAAGTAGAGGCAGTGAAGATGTGTTTTATACAAGCAGCTGCAATACTAGGTATGGTCAAGGGGTATGGAATAGAGAAGGAATAGGAATGAGTGAGAAAAATATCCACCCCCATATGCTGAATAACCACTTGCCAAGAGAGGTGGCAAGGACAGCTCCATGAGCCTTACGCTCCAGCTTCTGCTGCAGGCGGGTGGAGTAGAGAGAAGGAGCCAGGCCTCCTGAGCTCCTGTCTTTGCAGTTTTCAGGTCCCTCCTTGCTCTCTCCAAAGAAATGAGAACCAACATGCTCCCACCCTGAGGTTGTCTCTGGGCACCCCAGACCTGGTCTTTAATCTGTTCTTCTCTCCGCTTCCTTCTGTTAGCTATTTTATGAGTTCCATCTTTTACATATGCAGAGGAGTCTCCAGTTTTAACTCACCCAGATTCCTCAGAAGTCCTTTCTCCACCTTCTCACTTTCCATACTACCTCCTCCACTACATCCATGCTAAGTGCAATTAGTGTAGGCAGTGCAGGAAACACAGCAGAAAATGGATCTGTAAACAAGGAGGAAGACATGGAGGGGTGAAGTATTGGGTGGGGGGAGCTGGAAAGTGTTCAAGAGGAAATGTTTCCATTACTCGCATAGTTGAAGGGAAGAAAGAAGTAAATGAGCAACATAAACCTTCCACTGGAAGAGGATATGGGAAAAGCCTTTAAATCATAATGAAAAGAAAACTAAAAAAAAAAGCAGTGAGAGGTAACAAAGGACTAGTGATTACTCATTAATTAGATATACTTATTTGCTCTATTTTTTACCAGATACAAGACAAACCCACTGGTCAGGAATGACCAGCATTAGAGATCTTCATGACCTATTGAAAATGTTTAGAACAAGGAAAACAGGCAGCAGAGATCTGGCTCCACCAGCAGTAATCCATCTGCTTATTGCTCCTGGTTGCCTCCATAGTAACTCATTGTCCATTACAGAGTGACATGACAGCATTAGAACCAAGGCTCAGATTTGGGAAATATAACTAATGCAAAAAGCACATTAGGTACTAGTGTACTAAGGTTATTATTTTTAGAAGGCATCTTATGAACATCCTACAGCTTGTTTTGTACTTTTTGGCTACTGTTGCTGAGAGTCCAGGAAAAGTCAAATCCTTTTTCTGTTCTTTGGAACATTTTCCCCATGTTTCTTGTTATTAAAGAAAACAAACATTAGACAAAAGCAGACTTTATTGTATCTATAAATAATTCAATGCAGATGGATTCATGGAAAATACCAGCAAGCAGATTTTCAGAGAGAAAGAAAGAGAGCCGTGCTCTAGGGTTAGATGCTGAGGAAAACAGAAAGGTTGAAGGAAGGATCAAGAAACTGCAAGATGTATTGAGAAGAATAGACACAAACAAGAATGTAACTAATGAGAGGTAAATGAAACTAAAGGTAACTTGGAAGGACAAACCAATATCTTTTAAAAGTTCATATTCTTTAGTGATGAGCATGGGTGCCTCCTGTCACCAAGGAAGGAAAAGATTTGCTACATTTTTAAGGATCAAACAATTCACCTCCTCCCTTTCTTATTCTCTGCTGCCTGTCCCTCCACTTACAACTCCTACTACTGTTCTCAGAGTTCCTCGGGCCATCTTTTTTTCTCTGGTCTGCTTATCTACCTGAAGCAGCATCAATACGTGGCCACTGCAAGTCACAGGTAACATAAACACACTCAGGAACTCTGAGAACATAGAGAAGTAAAATGATGTCAGAGAAAATGGAGAAAACATGGAGAAAAACACGTCCCATGGTTAAGAGGAGCTGTTGAGGAAACGATTGGTGGGAAAGAAGGAGGGCATTTATAGGAGGAATGGAGCATCTTCTTTGATGGCAAACAATGATTTCAAAGCATCCAATTTTGCTGATGTTGCACCAGAGAAATGCAAGGATTCCTTAGGGTATTGCTTCTGCAGTGAAAGTCCATTAAGGATTTAGCTGGAATCACTGAAGCCAGCATAAAGCAAAAAAAAAGATGGAAGATGGAATATCTCTATGTACCATATAAGACACATACAAAGCCTGTTTGTACAGTCACTATTTGGAAAAAGGTTGTATTGTTGTGAATTATTTTGTCTCCTTTTTCTATGCATAACCAAAATGCAACCGATACTGAAGAGAAAGTCAGATGAACTGTAAAACAGGTCTGAGAATACAGCTGAGGCTGAGTCTCCTCCTCAAAACTGCTTTCAGGAAAGGTGCTGCGATAGTGAGCTATCTTCTGTGAACACAAGACATCAGGAGAGGGAGACAGAAAGGCTTCCAGGGAAGAGAATCACTCACCAGTAGTGGGAAGAAAGGTTTACTTTGGATCTGTAGGTATTTGAGAAACAACACTAGAAGCACAGGCAGAAATCTTCTTGCCATTCTTCTGCTTTGCCACACGCTGGGGGAACAGAACATTGTTCTCCTGCTGAACAATGCCCCATTCTCAGCATGTGCAATGGGAAAAGAATGTGAGCTTTACTTCGCTTTATTATCAACTCTGTGCAGTGCAGAGATAACTGCACAGGCTGGTTGGTCCCTGAAAAGCAAAGACGAATTTTGATAAAAATTGGATTATGGGGCATTTCACTTCTATTTAAGAATGGTTCCCATTTACTCAATATGAAAAAAAATTAACAACATATGAACTGTCAAGACTGAATAATGTTGGTGAAAAGAAAAATAAAGCCCCAAAATTCCCCCAAAATAATTGGACTGAAACAGCTCCAAGTCAGATTAGCTTTAAATCTTCTTAAGAATGATGAAGGCTCTTGCAACCAAAGGCAAGTTATTTCATTAGGCTGATTCTACATATTTAATTCTTAGTCTGCCAACTTAGTGCAATACTTCTGGTTATCGGGTAGTTTTGTCTTTATATATAATAATGACATTGCATTTGGTTTAAAAGTAGATGACGACAATCCAGGCAATCACAGACCATTAAGTCAAATCTCAATCAAACTGTGTTCAAATGGGTTAAAAGAAACAGTCAGAACTGCCAATCCCAAAATACAACCCAGCCCTTCAGTCCATCCTGCGGTCAAAGGAACCGTACTCTTGACTTTAGCAGACTCTGTGATGGAAAATATTTCTGCCCAAAACAAAATTGGCCTGTAATCTAAGTTATTCAGAGCAAACAGTGGCAAATTTAGCCTTTTCTCCTCTTTGCGAATCATCCATGTACGGACTTTGTTTTTTTAATGCCTTTGCATGTGTTTCTCTGACAAATGCTATATACAGAAATACTTCAGCAGCCTGGCAATGTTAATTACATCTTATATTACCTACCATAGATTGCGGTATATGATTGGTCCTCATGGTTATGATGAAATTTAGCCACAGAGCAAATAAGTTAAAATGACAATGTAAAATGTATTAAATCCAACCCTTATGACTTTTTAAAGCCTAAATCTGAAGCTCTTCCTCAATCTGTTTACCAAATCAATGTGGCTGCTTCCAAATTAAAGTGTTGTGCCCCATAAGCAAGAAGATCAGAATTATGAGCCATCATAATCCTACTTGCACTCTTAAAGTACCTTGTGGGACCACAGTGATAACATTTCCAAGTCTCCTACCATCATCAACCATCTAGCCTTAAAATAGTTCAGTATTCTAGGCTGTGGGTCCTAGGACAATCCAAGTGTCTGTCCTATGCCTTTCAAGATGCAACAGAAATATCCCCTTTGTTTTAAAATGTTTTGTTTATATCAACACGTTTATAAAGCATGTTTGTTCAGGGAGTCTAATTGAAAAGAAGGTTATGATACCTAAAAGAGGAAAATCTACGTCTACGCCAAACACTGTAGAGATCATGTATGTTAAGGTCAGCTACAGAGGCAAATTCCATTTAAAAGCTCAACAGCTCAGCCTGATGGCACTGAAACCTTTGATAACATTTGCTACCTTGATCCTAATTTCATTCAAAAATTGCCACTCAGGGATTTCAGATTTCACCTCTCCATGGAGGTACATCTGGGTTTTGGATCAATTGAAAACCTCGTCTCCCATTCACCTGAATGCCTGTCTACACCCACACAAGAGCCCTCCCTGTTCTTCTGGTGCCAGAAGGGCAGGTCCAGAGTTGTACGTGTCTCCCAGAAGTGCACCAGAGACGATGGAAGACTATCCTGTAACCTGTATTGGATACCCATGCAGATGACTGAAGAATATCCATACATTCATTATGCCTTTCATGGACATTTGGGCAAGAGAACGGTTGTCCTATAATTACAAAGAAACTATTTATTACCTGTGAGATACCCAAACCTCAAGCATGTGTCTGGGAAAGGAGAGTATTGCATAGGTCATGTTGACTCCTCTTGTCTTGATGTTTGCTTGTACTTCTCCCCAGGAAGAAAACTTTTCTTGCTGATGTGCCAGTCTCTTGGAAAAAAAAAAAAAAGAAAAAAGAAAATATTTCCCCTTTTGCCGACATTCCCTTCCTAGTCTGGGAACCTCTATTGTCTTTTCTCTGGTAATAAATGATAATAATTAAAGGCAAATACACAATAATTAGTCACACTAGGTTTATCCATCTGGCATACCTGTATCTCATCACTGTGTCTTTGAAACAGATGACAAGCACCATATTGCACAACATCCTGCTAATGGGTCTAAGCAAGGAAAAAGAAGGTAAAAGTGTTAGCACAAAAAATAAAGAAAAAAAATAGAAGAAAAAAAACAAAAGGTCAGCCAGAGCGACTGACAACATTTTACAGTATTTAAAAAATAGTGGTGTCTGACTCTCAAGCTACAAACCACTTACTAGCCGATGTGCTTTCAAGTGAGGGTTATGAAAACATGGAAATATGTAGCATTCTGCTTAAATTACCTCCTGGTTAAAATACCTGTACCTGACATACATAGTGTTCAAATAAGGATAATTTCCTGGGAGATTTTAGCTGGGTATGCATACGTATAATGAAAACGAGCTATTTTAAGAGTTCTGCCTGGTTACCTGAATAGCTTGGGTTTCATTCTGAGATGACAAGATTTGGACCAAGTAATCAGCTATTCTGGTCCCTACATTGATTGATGTGCACCAGAAGCTTCTCCATCCCTATCAGAGCTACCAGAAAGAAGGCAGAGTAGAACTAATACAAAGAATTTTCAACAAATATTTACTCCTTAAAAAAATGATCACACAAGGCTGGCATTTGATAGCTGGGAACTGGTGAGAAGCAGAGATTTACTTGTATAAATAGCCGCAGAGAGCCAATTTCTATCACATGTATTCAGATTTTGATTGAACTTCCATGAGTATTGCAACTCTCTTTCAAACAGACAGCAGAAACTTGCGTGCACCGAGACCTGATGGTCTGGTTGTAAAGATTTTCTGGTTACAGTGCAGTCGTGCCGAAGACAACAGCTGTGGAGCTGGGCCCAGCTATGTTACCCAGCTGCATGAAAACAAAGAAAAGCAAACAAAGGCAGTGCCTGAAAAAAAACCTCTACAACCTTGATAGAACACAAGCATCAAGTTATTTGGTTCTTCCCTGGGTCTAACCTGTCTGAGCTTTGCACAGATGAAGGCTGTCAGTTGGAAGTCTCTGAAGTGATAAAGGGTTTAAAAAATAAAAATAATAATAATTTTTAAAAAATTATCTATCATATACTCAGTGGTAAAAAAATTAGACCATTGGCAATTTATACTCATCCAGGCTTCAAGGCAAAAATCACACTTCAGAAACATCAAGCTTATCATCAAACTGCTCTGTAACCTGCACTCTGAAGACTTGTATTTAGCTGGGGTTTAAAGAATATCTTGACTCTGTCTTTGCAGTGAAGGTACCTGTTCTGTAGTTGTTATTGATCTCAAAGCTGTCACAAATCATAGGGTGGCTGTTTTGACACCCAGCAGCTGAAATTCCATTTTTGGGTATCCTGGTCTCAGGAAGAGAATAATGACTTGACCAAGCTTACCTGCACTCAAGCAGTGCATCCAGGCGTTTGTGGAAATTTTAAAGGCAAATTTATTTATTTTCATGCAGTACTTCCAGTGCAAAAGAAACTGTGACCATGCAAGAAGGTAAAGAAAGTAAAGTAATGGGAAATGTATTTTAAAAGGAGGGAAGTTTTACAGGTTATGCTTTTCTAGCATCTCCTCCTGAACTCTGTGCCTGATCACATTTTAATAAGGAATGTATCATGACCTTTGTTGAAAGAAAAGTTTTTCCTTATACAACTGGAGTTTATCTTGCACAAGAGTTTCCAGCCCAGCGGCAACTACATGTCAGCCTTGCTAAGCCCATGGGTCTACATCACACACAACATACTGCGATACTCTTGCAATAAGCCTGCAAATGAATTGTGTCTCCCTCATTCTGGTAAGCACCTTGAGGCTCTGGGATAGGGAGCTTATATGAAAGCAAAGCAAAAGACTGGAGTACGTTATTAATTCTTCCTAGGTAAATTAACTGGGAACAGCTTTTCAAAATACTTCCTGTACATATTTTCTATACAAAGAGACCTTCTCTTGTTTGTTTCTCTCTTCCTCTGGACAGTCCCCAGTGATGATTTTCGCAGCTCTTATGGAAGCAGTTCATTGTTCTGCAGAGACTTAATTAAAGTGTACTTCCATGTGAAATTAGGCTATTGTATTTATTTAATTTTTATGGTAATTGCTGTACAAGGGCTGCGACTGTCTGCATCCTACTCCACACACCCACATCTCTCCCCACCCTACCCCACAGTCACCACTCCCCGAAGGAAATGGCTAGTCATTCTGCCCAAGTTGAACTCATCTACTCAAGTGATGCGTTTGAACTTTAACCCATGGACAGCATTATTTGCTCAACATGCCAGAGTCTTTCACAGAAAAAAACAAAGGTATGCTGGAACAGTTCTGGAGAGAGAAAAATGCATTGCTTGTGTTTTAATTCTCCCAGGTGTAAGGTAGTACAGTATTGAGTTCTTACAGAGCTCTGGTGGCATTCACACTTTCTGTGCTGGTCCATACATCTTTTCTATGCCGATTGTATTCTTGAAGCTGAGCACTCTGTTCTGTGGACAAAATTGTTCTTAAAATTAAAGATTAAAATCTATGAGCTCCCGATGAATCACCTGCAATGCTAAAGATATAATTTTGATGAAAGCGCAATTGCCAGGTATCATTTACGCCCAAATATTATCCAAACAAGCCATAAAATAAAACTCTGGCAGTTGGTTATTCTTGGAGGGCAGACAGGAAAGGTTGTAGGTTTGTGGGGTTTTTTCAGAACCTTTTTACAGTGAGATGAAATTCTTCTTCAAAGAGATGTTAGTAAATTAAAAACAACATCAAGTTGCATTGACTCCACTGTGCCTGGGAAAGGCTGAGTAGAATTGCAGTGAGGAATAAAAATCAAATAAATGTAATTAAAGCCTCCAAATGGTCTAATGCCAATGTGATTGGCAATTATTATTTTCTTCTCAGAGAATGAGCTCCCAAGAAGAGTGTGTTCTGAGATGCAGCAGCAGAGAGGCAATCTGCCCCTCTCTGAGGTCATACTTAAAGTTCAAGTCCGACTCAAGAGAATTCAGTCTCGCTGTAGGAAGAGGAAAGTTGAGGTTTCTGGCCCATTGTTGTAAGGATGGAATTGCATTTTCTGTCATACTCTAAAATCCTGTTTAAATTAATGTTGCTGTAATCCCCTTGCATAGAGAGGTTTCATATTGAACCTAATTTATCAGGTTGGTTGATTAAAATACAAGAGTCCAGCAGTTCATAAATCAGTTGTCTGAAGCACAGATTATAATCCAAAGCCACTACAGAAATTAGCTTGTCTGTTTTGTGCCAGGTCTGTATGTTATGCAATTGATGACCTATACTTTCTCTCATATGAACAGATAATTCTTTTTCATACCGTCCCACAGGGTTCTATGCTGGCCCTTGTGCTTGTGAAACTCTGAATTGGCTTCCTCTTCTAAATCAGCATGAGGAGTGAATTATTATTGCAACATCAAATCACTATCAAGGAGATTTATTTTGATTTATCTGCAGACTGATCCCAATAGCCCAGCTCTGCTTCCTTGCTGGGTGAATTTGTTGATACAGCTATTGTTTCAAATCTGGTGCTAGACAGACCATAGCTGTGCTATTTCTTTGCAGTTTGCCTTTCTGGTTGATGGGCTGTGTATCTCCACACAGACATAAAAGACTCGTCGTCCACCACTTTGGAAGAAGATACGAGAAACTCCTCAGTTAGACAAAAGTGGAATAATCCATCCACACTGCAAAAACTTTACTAACCTAATTCTTTGGGCACAGAGAACAACTTCAACTTAAGATTTTATTGCCATTCAAAACTTTTTTTAGTGTTAACTGACTATTTTTTCTCTGCCTAAGTGCCCGATGGCTGTATAGATCTCACTAAAGTCTGACTCCAGTGAAATCTTCCAGCAAATTTAACTTTTCTGACGCTGTAATATGTGATTTAGTATTTCTTCTTTGTTTCATTTTTTGTTGCTACCACAACTGGAGTATCAGATTTAGGTAAAAGGAATATATTGCAAAATTTCTGAAGAGGTACAGTGTTAAAAGGAAAACATCTAGGGTCTCCAGTTAGGGTTTGCGAATGACCTGTTCTAGGTGCTACATTTTCACACCAAAGGAGACCTATTCAAGCCTGAGAGAGCTTCCCACGTTACAGAAACACAAGATTTGGTGCGTATCTGGAGTAAACAGAGATGTTGGATAAAAATAATAATCTTCTCTTTTACTTGTTTTTCCCTGGACTAGGCTCAGCTACTAGATAGGACAGAATTTGGTTCCCTGACTTCAGTTTGACTTGGTATTGCCCAGTAGCTGTAACCTTAGCTATCTGCTATCTGTTGTTACACAGGCAAGTCTTCTTGGGCAGGTCTAGAAAACTAGGGCATGAGCTCAGCATCCCAAATAAGCTCCCAGTTCCACTGGCAAACTTTTCCGAGTGTATCTTCTTAGACCTCTACCCCACTTTGGATTTCTTCATTAGTACAATACCTCCTCTCCTCAGAGAACGGCTGTTTTATTGAGTTTATTTTTTGGACTCCAAAAGTCCTGCCAGGGAAGCAAAGATGAGAGTTTATTTTGATGCAAACCTGATAATATGACTTCACTTGGTGCTGTATTGCACAGGCAATAGTGCAGGGGATGCATCTGAAGTGACATTTGGTCTTCCCTGACTAGGTCTCATGATCTGCATTTTTATATGGTTTAATATAAAACATATGTGTGTCCAGGCTACACCAAGGACTGATCTCAAACAGAGTATGGCAGTGGTTTAAACCGGCTGGCATTCTCTTTCAGCCCCTGAAAAATGTGTGGAGCCACACCTTACAGGTCTTAAAGAAAAGAAACATGCTAAAACAAAACAAAAAACCCAGTGACTCTAAGAACCAGCAGAAACTTCAGCTCCATTATCACCCCCCTTCATCTGCTCAAAAACCCTCACTGCAGGGGTTGTCATGGTGATGCAGGTTTGACCTCTCACTTTTTACTCTTCCAGGAGCTAAAAAGGTAAAAATGAGCTATTCTGCCTCAAATGAAAATCAACCCCTTCCTCTGTCAAAGGATGCTGAATCGCTTTTTTCCTTTAACAAACCCAAACATTTCCATAAGCAATACAAAAAAAAAAAAAGAACCAGGTGCTGTGGAGCATCCATGGGTTCATCAAGGTGTGGCAGCAGCTGTGGCAGATGGGGTTTGGCAGAAGAGGTCCATGCCCAAGTTTCCTAGAAGTCACCAGGTGACTTGCACTGCATTTCTTCTTCTCTGTCTCTACAGATCGCTCCTTGCTCAACCAGTTTAGTGTGAGGTTTGTGTTTGTGGCAGCTCCAGGGCAGAAAAATCAAACTATTGATTGAATTGTGCAGCAGCCTCATAAGGCATTATGAACAGCCTGCTATAAGCAAGACTAGAAAGGGTACAATTGTTTATTTTTATTAATATTCTTCAGAGTTGAGCTTCAGTAAACCTACTGTTTGGCCAGGTTGGCAGCAAAGCAATGACATCATCTCCTTGCCTCTGGATGAAGCTGGTAAGGCACATGGAGGTGATTGTGTTTGTGTGAGAGGGTGGCCTAATTTATTGGGTTAAAGCCCTTGTCTGAACTATGAGCAGAAGTAATCTCCTTCTGTCAGTTGCCTTTGAATCTAAGTCCTCTGCTTTGATAATCAAATCCTTCCCTACTTGCTCTTTCCCATCTCCAATCTCTCCTCCCACCACTTTCACACAGTGGCAGGGTAGTGTGACATGTGAAACCAGCATGACTTCAAATCAAATATTCAGGTTAATGATAAACTGGCTTTGAATGAAACATGGGAAGAACCTCTGATGCAAATTCCCTAGTGTTTAGTATGGCTCTATCAAACCTCTTCCTGAAAGAGAGTCTCCTCCAGTTCTAGCTCAAGACAGAGGTACTTAATTTATTTGACAGAACTGAAAAAACTAAAGCTTATATAAAAATACACTACACACACATTTTTTTTCATATCTGTGTGCATATTTATGTATGCTCTATACATATAAAGCAGCAGCCTTAAAATACTACTAAACTGCAACTGAAGTCTGGAGTCATCTAAAATTCAAATGTTTCCTACAATTTTTATATTAAAGTTTCTGAGAGCCAATGTTTCTGGAGCCAGGTACAACTGTAAAATGTCCTCATGACACCAAGCAACGGGAGTCCAGCTCAACTCCAAACACTGTTATCCTCAAATGAGCAATCATCTCTGTGGAGGCTCTTCATTCCCACATACCTGCAACTGCTTTTCTCTCCTTGTAGATGAGTCTTCAGTGAAAGAGGTTCAACAGATGGAGTCTGGTCCTTCCCTTCACCTCATACACACTCACCAACATCCAGACATATTCTGTTGTCTAGGTCACCTCCCTCAAAGGATTCATCCATGAACCCCTGAGCTGTTTCAACAGAATGAAGGCACTGCTGCCTCCCACATGCCTCAGCAGTACAGTTGTGTCAAATGCTGAATCACTTGGGGGCCCAAGACTATCCCTCTGTGGCCATGCAACCACAATGACCTTATAGACCTTCACTTTTGCTCCTTTGCCAATCAATACTCACTGAAGCACTAAATGTCCCTCCTGATCCACCATCTCAACTGGTTACTTCAGGGAGGGTGGGGGGTTGATAGCTGAAGATTATGGGCAAACCCCTGACATAACCTGACTTTCTCCTTGGCCAGCCTCCCTGGCACACGCAGACCTTCATCATACACAGCAGCAGACTGAAATATCCTCACCACAGGTCTCATACTGCACTTTCTTGCTCATTTCTGGAGACACCTGCAGATTTTTCCTTTAAAGCCAAAACTTTCTCCAACAACAGTAGTGACCGTTACTCCAAAAGTCATCACGACCTCTTAATTCATTCAGTGGAGTCAGGTCACGAAGAAACACAGTAGATTGATTCTTGATCTCAACTAGTAGGCCAATGATGCCCTGAGTTATGAAGACAGATGGCATTAGTGCCAATACTTTAAAAGTATCTTGCGAAAGGGCATTCTACAGGTTAATTATGTGTGTAAAGCTTTTACTTTTACAACATTAGAGCCCAGTGAGTCTGATTTGCCTCTGTAGAAGGCAGTTGTCATATTATGTGAAAGTCATTTCTCTGGCACAAACAGGCATTTTCTAAGCTTAAGCTTTAGGAGGGAGCGGGAAATTCTCCCAGACCCCTTTGTCTTAATTTCAACTATACCAGATGTAAATCCAGCTCTATTTAGACTTACTTTGGGGATCGGAGGTGAGAGGGATTGAAGTATATAGTGCCCTAATCCCACTGTTTTCATATTGTAAAGCTCTGGAAATAAGATAGCAGAGGGATGTTAGGAAGGTGCTAACTTCTGTATATTTATGATCCTAGGTTCAGCCCTGAAACGCAAATTAAAAAGAACTTCCCTACTACCACCACACTCTCGCTGTCTCTCTCTGTTATCCTGCATTTTCTGAAGCCTGAAAGCTGTAAGTCATTAGATAAATGACTGCCAATGGAATGCTATAGCTGCAATGTAAACTATGAAGACTAAATCCACCAAAAAAAAAAAAATCCCCCAGAGAAAAGTTCTGCTTTTTGCATTTAAACGTACTAGTTATCAGCTATTCTTGTTCACAGGGCATTAAAATATATGCTGTTTCCTAGACCCTTATGCAGCTCTAACTGGACTCAAGTTTGAAGCTAAAATAGAACATATTTTACAAAGTGGTGGGACGTAAAACTGTTGTTTAATCATCTCTCCTCCTTACTAGGTCTGTTCAGGGTTTTCTCCAGAGATTCCTGCTACTTCTTTATCGCGTAATCATTGATGTCTTTGTTTATTAATGGAGTGAATTTGTAAGTAATTTTTTCCCACCAGCCAGCCCTTGTCCCAGCTCCCCACATGTTCATCTCTCCAGCTTGGGTCCGACACAATGGGGAGCGTTCCTGCCAAAGTCATTTCAACATCAGCCATTCAGCTTGCTGCAGGGCAAGGAGGTCACTCCTCAAGCCTTGCTGGTGGCATCCTGAGCCCCGAGGTCACTGCTGGGGCCAGAGAACAGTGCCCAGGGTTGTGACAGTTGTGTCCAGTGGCTTTGCTCTCCAGAAGTGCCCTTGCCAAGATGGAAGGAAACTTGGCAAGCAGGCCACCATGCAGAGAGGGTGCCCTGCCTGCACACGCATGGACCCAACCCAGATGTGGGTTGGAGGAAGTTTCTGATGGGATTCCCAGGACAGAAGGATGCCATGTGGCTCTGCAGAGCAAACGTCTGCAGTTTTGATGGGCTGGGCTGTCAGGAGCTGGGTGTGACACACAATGTTGGAAACAGCTTTGATGCCAAAAATGGTCAGATATTACAGTGGTTCTCAAATGAAAAAACTCGTCTTATCATTCCACTACTCTAATTCAGCAGTTTAACCCATACACTGCCTAGATGTGTCTTACAGCTGCTCTATCATTCTAAAAGGACAAAGGTTATTTCCTCCCGATATTCTCCTTTTAACCTACATTTTCTGCTTTCAAGCCTGCTAGGATACTCAAACCTGACTTTGAGTTCTGCCAGAGATACCGTTCCATGATTTTTTAGGTACACCACTTACGTTGTGTCCATCTGGGGAAATTAGTGACTAATAAACTATTGCATAAAGTTGCAGTGGATTAGCTACTCAGCACAGTGCCCTGTGAATCTACTCCTCTTCTCTGAGGGGATTCACTGTGTGAACGACTCGCTGCAGGTTAAGAAGTTGCTGCATGTCAGCTGATCCATGGTAGCTGTCTGTCCATGGCATATGCGAGATAATTTAAAGGAGTTTAATCCTTTTTCTTTGCCAGGCCACATGATGAGTTTGTGCAGGGTAGTTAGTACACAGTAAATTCACACCGTGATTTACTGTGTACTAATTTCCCCAAGCTTTTAATTTCACAGTGTCTCAGTTTCCTCATCTGTAAAAGAGAGATAAAAATACTTTCCTTTCTGGCAGGAGTGCTCAAGATCCTTCAGCAGTAAACATAAAGGCAACCATTTTAAAATACTTACAGAAACTTAATTTTTGGTGTAAGCAGTTATTTGTGCCTGATCTTATACTACAGCAGCAGAGAGAAGCAAATAAAATTTGAAAAGTAAATAACCTTGCTAATGTGAAAAATAACCAGGATGCTGACCATAAAAATATTTATGTGCAACTGCAGTTGCAAACATTTTTAAAGCTTTCACTTTCAATCCACCTGTGATTCCTTTAAAAGGAATGAAACTAAAATGATGTATTTGCAATAAAGACATAGTAGACTTTTTTCTTTAAAAAGAAACAACATGTGTGAGGAAGGCCTAAACCTTTTATTTCTTATGAGGCCCTAAACTTTTTTTTTTTTGACCAAGCGATGCATGATCAGACCCAGAAAACAGTGTGGTTTTTATTTCGGATTTTTCTAGACTGCAATTGCCAAAGGGTATGTGCTATAAACTGGTGGAGTTGGAGGAGAACCGTTTTAAGAGGAACATGGTTAACTTTCTGTTTCTGATTGGAATGTTTGGTTTAAACTTTTCTTTTAGGGTGACGTATCAAAACCAGTCATGGTTTCAATGGTGGCTGTATTTACATTGCAATCTCAGTCCCTCAGAATTGTCTTATCCTTTCTGATATAGCTGAGAGACACCAAGAATGGAAATTTTGCCCTTAAAAATTTGTATTCGTGCTGAAATTGGGAGTATACTATTAAAACCTTAAGACAGCCAAGGTCAGGAGGCAAAACGAAAATAGGGAACATTTTTCGTAGTGCAAATTCTGATTAAACTAGAAAAAGGAAAACACTTGAAACTTGTGTATGTGGATCTAAGACACTTTTTTCCCCTCAGCTGCTGAAGAAATCTGCTCCTGCTCTAACAAAACCATTTAAAAAGGAGTTTAAATTGAAAAGCTTTCACTTTCTTCTTCTTCTTCAGTTCTTCAGGTATTTCTAAGTGATATTTCGCATTGGCAAAGAACAGTTAATTTCAATCATCGGTTGCCTCCTTGAGAGTGTTGCACCGCAGTGCAAGTCAGCTTCGCTCTGTATCGTGGTACTTAGCTGCCCTCCACTGGATGCGAGAGCAAAAGACAGGGTTTCTTCTCAGCTATAAAAATAACCGCAAAAATAAAAAGAAAGTATAAACTTGGGGTGTATTTGCTTATTTCATCTGTTCTTTTGCATCTCAACAACACAGTCTCCCAAGGATAGAAAGACTGGAGTCAACGGTTCTGAAAAAATAATTTTCACTGTATTTTGGCCAAGCGAGCATAAAATTGACTGTCTTTAACCATAGTCCTTAAATCCAATAATTCTTAATAGCACTATGAAAAGAAAGAATTAAAGAGGGAAAGGAGAGAAGGAAGACTTTTTTTTTTTTTTGCATAAGCAGCATGATTTAATCCTGTTTAGGACAGATTAAGATCCTTAGACCACGGGCTTCTAAATTAGAAAGCACACAGGAGTGTTCTTAAATATGCTTACATAAAAACTAATTTTTCAAAATGTTACTGTTTAAAAAAAAAAGAAAAAAAAAGTCTCCAAGTGTTGACTGCAATAGTCCTGGCAGCAGCAGAACACAAGCCAAAGCCCTTCTCCATCTGCCCAACATTTTGATGCCTCAGCTGACTTGAATTAGGAGAGAATAACTTGGAAGATTTTTCAGTCCATCCAGCCCCAAGTTAAGATAGTCCTCTGAAGCAGTGAGTTATATTGCTTAAGTTCCCATAGAAGGAACTCCTAGTTATGCGCTTGATGGCTTTATTAGAAACACAGTGGTGGAACTGTGCAATATAAAAACCATCCAGGGGAGAGCCGCAACACCTGACCTCCTTTTGCAAGTAACAGAAATATCTGGGTGCAAGGGGAAAAATAAATATAGCCAAGGGCATTTCACCATGCCTCATACCTCACGTCACCGTGCCCTTTCCCCCCTCAAAGACTCACACCTCCTATGCAACACATGTTGTAGTGAACTTTTGCTCCTCAGAAAATGGGTTGACAAACTTTCACATGCGTGCAGGTGAGGACATTTCCCTCCAGTTCCTGGAGCTCAGAGCTGAAGGCTGCTGTGTTCAATAAGGTTTAAGATCCCTGGTGCCTTGAGATTTAGCTTTTTGCTTCTGGTGAGGCCCTTGATGGCTGAGATGCGTGGTTCTCATTTGATTGTTGCTCTCCATCACACTCGGGAAAAGCAGGGCTGGAAAGTTGAGTTGAAATATCTTTCATTGTCTTCCCTTTTGCAGGAGCCCGACTTCTGCATTCCTAGTTTTCTGAAAACACAGCAGTCCTTGCATAGACAAAAGCCCACTAAGTTGGAGGTTTAGTTTGTCTGGCTAAAGACTGCAGGATTTGACCTCTGGAAGCTCGTGCTAAGTCCTTGCAGTTCTGATTTTGAGTTTAAGCTTTGGCCTGGAATAACAATTACTGTGAGGGAAGCAATAGGTTACGAGCTGGGTGCAATGATACCTGCTTCTTGCCAGAAAGACTAACTGCATTCAAACAACTTCTGCCCTCATTTTCCTTTAAATAAATATATAAAGATGCTCAAACTTCCCATCTGAGCTGCAATAATGAAAATAATGTGCACATTAATTTGTACGGGGGTCAGTGAGTCTCCTCAGCTCAACGGTTTTCAAACAGAGTGTGTAGTAAGCCCATAAAACATTTATTTTTCATAATTTATGAAGCATTACATATTGTGAGTCCACAATGCCAGCTGACGTAATATGCAATAAATTTGAAATAACAAAACATTTCTCATGTATTTTCCTCCTGATATGACAATGTGGCACATAAATTTAAAAGAAAGTTGCCTTAGAAGACAAAAGCAAGGCAAAAGAAAAGATTGCTCTTAAATCAATTAATACTTATATTCCACCAATCATTTACTGAGCCATTCCCCCACTCATGGCTTCAGCTTTCATCTTTTTGAAGCCTCTTGCTATCTCTGCTTCAAAGCCAAAGCTACGGTAGGTCACTTATGCCCCCTCCACAAGTTGTGGGGCTAGGAACAACACTGATGCTGGCGGCTACGGGTGCGAGAGCCCTGCCTGCTGCCTCTCCTCCCTCAGCCAGCCAAGAGCTGGAGCCATGTGGGCTGTCGGCACAGCTGCTCACTGTTCTGTGCTGGGAAATCCTACCCAGTAATGACAGGCAGTGGGGTAAAAAAATCAATATTGTGTAAAGGTAATTTTCCTTCATAACAATTATAATTCCCATATTCTCACGAAGAGCAGCAGTGACAGTCTTTGCACCTTCAAAGATAACTTTTTTGGGGCTAATTCAGAAGGCATGCAAATGTGTTATTGCAGGATTATAACACAGAGCACAGAGCATTGCGGAAAACCCTGAAGACTCACCTGCATGACCATGAAAGACAGCTGAGAAATTCCATATCACAGAAGACGCCTTATGGGCTGAAGACTGAGATTCTCAGCATCTGTAAAATTGCCAAGTGACTTCTACCAAGCTGCAAGGACCTGGTGCTCAGCACTATTTCATTTCGCTTGGTCTTGTTTTGTTCAATTCAGTGCACCAAAGCAACGTCTGCTTCACGAAAATGCTGCAATATAAGGAAGGAAAAAAAATGTGGAAATTGTTATTTGAATGCAAAGGGCAAAACAGAGTGAAGCAGTTCAGGGGGTTTGTCTAGTGTCAGTACCCTTGTTGCCTTGCAGTTTATAAATAAACACAAAAATATTTATAGATGGTGGAAAGAGTGCTTCACGATGAAAGAATGAACTTTCTTTTTAATTTCACTGTTTTTATTAGTGAGGCTTGATTAAACTTTACAGTAGAAGCCCAAATGGGAGGGAAAAAAAAATAATCTACACAAACTATTCCCATCAGGAATGATGTGAATTCAGTGTGTTGGAAATCAGTTTTCTCAGGGTAGATGCAGCGCAGCCACCGCAGCTGTGCTTGTAGGGACATCTACTGGCAGAACAGCCAGAGCTGGCCCTTCCCCATGCTAAGTGCAAAAGGTCTAGCTTTGCACAAAAACATCAGTGTCTCTGGCAGTAGAATGTTTTGGCTGATCTAGTAAGAGGAATGTGTATGGAAAAGGGAGGAAAAGACACTGGCTTGTCCCAAAGGTAAAATTAAGCTTCTACACAGCACATCTCAGGTTGGGGTATCCACAACTGAGCAACTCTGACTGCAAAACCATTCCAGTCACATAAGGACTATTGACTGCAGAGGCAATTGTGGGGGATGCTGGGCACATTGTGAATATTCCCTTTTCCAACAATATTCCTGCACCCCTCTCCTGCTGATTTGGCCCTGTAGACAGACAATGAAAAGCCTCAGGTATGGACTCAGCATCACCGCAGTTTTCCTGCGTTATTCTTGGTTATGGCAATGAGATTTATCTGTTCTTCCTTCCCTCTCCCCCAGCAGTAGATACATACCTCAGGCAACCAGAAGAAACATAGTCAGAAGTAAAAGACTCTTTGCCTCCTCTCTGCCCTTTTGTAAAACCACAAAAGACAAGAAGACAAGACATATTTAATCCCTACTGGAAAGATATGTACACCAAAATGATAGAACAGAGCAGGAACCAGCCTGACCCTAACATTTGAAACACTGTCTACTTTTCTAAAGACAGGATAAGAATCACAAGCCAGGCAGTCTTACTGTGAAAAGCTACTCAGATGTGTTTGTTTTTCTTATCTCCAAATCAAGACAAATTCCTCAAGTCCTTGTAGGAGTCCTGGTTCTATAACTCATAAATGGAAATAAGTGAATGTCTTCCCCCTCACCCCCCACGTCTTCTTCTCCACACACTGTTTTCTGCCTTCAGGGTATCTGTTCTATGCTTCCAAAAATCCATCTGGTTATTTTACAGTAACACACTTACCAGAACTGTAAGAACATAGGAAAAAAAAACATTTTAAAAGGACCTCTGGAGGTTTCTAGGCCAACTTCCTGCTTCTTGGAGCTGCATCAACTTCAATACCAACTTAGACTGGGGATGGTTTTGTGTAGATGAACTCCGAAAGTCACCAAGGAGAGCAATTCTACCGCTTCCCTGGATCATACATCCTAGTCTTGTACTGCACTCCACGTAAAGAAGTTTAATTCTAGTTTTAAACATAAGGCAAGAAAGTAGTCTTAAAATGAAGCAGTCATCCTTAGTAGCTAAACATGGTACAGCAACAGGCTTGGATGAATGGTCTGGGTCTTCTACATCTTGCTAGACTCCTGTCCAATATGTGTGAGACACTAAGCCAGGATAGTCATTGCTCCACAGACTAATATTCAGTGCATTTTAATGTATAGATTCTCAAAGGCTTCCTTTGTGAGTAATGCCTCAGTAATCGAATTTCTACTTGAAAACATTCAAAAAATAAATTATTATCATCAGGAAAGTAAACTCTGATTTTATACAACATATGTGAGACAAACCCCTGATTTTATACAACATATGTGAAACAAACCCCTTCATAACCTATCCATTTTTTCAACTAGAGATGCTACTTAAGTAAAAAACTTTTTTGCTGTAAATAGGTTAGACCTCCCTTTGAAGAAGCTGTCTGTCCTGAGCTGTGACTATCCAGGGTTTTCTGTTTGAATAGTCAAGTTACTGAAAGAATAGAAATAGGACTAAGCACAAATATTCAAAGTCCAGTTCAAACCACCTTTTCCTCCAGGAATCCTGCACAGAAAAGCCACAACAGAGCTAAATCCAGAATTCTAGCATGCCTCCAACAAGCAATGGAGGAGTAAAAAGTCAAGAGGGGATGACAGATCAAGCAGGAAAGTTGAGAAGCAAGGGAACTTAATGATGATTTGACTAATACATTGACAATGAGGTATAGTCCTATGACGGGGCTCCTATAAATACCACAGAAATATGCTTTCTTCAAGGCCCATTTCAGTGTCATACACCTTAAATATATTAGCCTTCCCTTTGATTACACAGGGGTTTCAGCATTTTTGCAGTCTCTTCCCAAAGGCAGTTGCTGAAATCCAGGAAAGTGATTCTTCAGAAGTAAAACACCTCCAAAGCTTTTCACTTAGACATTATGAAGAACAGAAAATGGTACACATGAACGTATTCCTTACAGTTCTATACTTCATTTAAAACGTTTCACCTGCTTTTATTTTTTTTTCTTTCTTTTTTTCCCAGTCATTACACAATATCTGAAAGATAAAAGAGGGAAATCGTTTTGTTACTTTAAATACTTATCTCAAGCTCTCATTTTGACTACATCAAGTACATGCAATGTACTAAAAAATGCACAGGGGAAAGAATCCCAAGGATATAGCTCAGAGGCTGTGAGAAGAAAAAAAGCAGAAAACAACAACAACAGATCATGGAAGAAGTGGTGTCTGAAAAATGAGAAACAACAAAAAGAAAAGCACAGAGCTATAGCACAGTAGAAGAAAAAATAAATATACCACATAATTTATTGCAGGGAGAGTTCTGAAGAAAATGTCTTGTGAAATAAATATAATGCTCATGAGGACAAGAGATCTCATTCATATCCAATCTGTCTTGTGTAAAGTACTAGGCAATAATGTTCAAGTAAGTGAGTCACTGCAAGATCTCCCAGTTCGGCTGAAGATTGCTCAATAGAAATAATAACAAGCCACAGAAAAAAAGACAGTGTAAGTACAGGTGGGAAAGGGATACAAACTCAGAGCAATAAGCACATACAAAATATCAAGACTGCTGTACAAAATAAAAATACGGTATGTGTCCTTCTCTATCTTACAGACAGACTGCTTTTCCTTATGTGGTTCTCTGTGACAGTGAAGATCTGCTGGACTGCCCAGGCTGACAGCCTCCCTCTGTCTGTACTTGAGATGGTACAGACGTAGACAAGCTGGATGGAGGGTGACTTATTTATGGATCCAGAGTCAAGGCTTTCTCAGTGAAGGACCTTCAGCTCCGTAAGCTGTTCCTCGCAGTGAGCCATGAAGGTCCAAATTCCAAGAAATGTCAAGTGTCCCTCAGTGTTACCATCAGCCCACTGGCAGAAAAGCAGAGGATCTGATGACAAGAAGATCAAGGGAGTGGTAGCTCAGGACCTAAGTGCTTAGGGAAATGAGAGTGATACGTATTTTCCATGCAGTAGCTACACCTAACCTGGGGGATAATCTTTACTGTGTGTCCTCCTGGTCTTCCATAGGCAGACTGAGGGAATTTGAAGTTGTAGGCAAACAGGGCTGGGGCAACGCTTACAGTTCAAACAGCTCTTAGCCACATTAAGAGAGCTCTAGGACCAAAACATTCTTGGGAAAGACTGACTTGGGCAGCATAAGAACAGCATCACGCAGACCTAACAGGGTCCAAGACTGGCATGCTGGCACAGAGACCTTGGGTGGCCTGCCAAAGACGGTGAGGTCCTGCCCTCGGTGAGAATTGAGGGAATGGTAATACCATGCATTTGCGAAGTGGCACTAATTGCCTGGTGGCAGGGCTGGATTCAGCCTGCCTACACGCCGGGGCTCTTGCACAGTGCCTACAGAAGGTGTCTGGGCGCCTCGTGTAGTCAGAGGAGAAAAAAACAGATATCTTCAGCAAGTGATTCATCACACTGTAAAATCTGAGCCTTGTAGGAATATTTCAAAATACTCATGTTCATTTCTTCCCAAATGCAGCAAAACTTACTTTTATTTATGTTTTGTTAACTCTTTCCCTCCTTGCATGTCTCTCAAAAATATTTTAAAGAAAAAAAAAGAAGAAGGGTTTGAATTTTTTGGTGTAAAGCTGCTCTGGCCATGGGTTTCCAGTTTTGGCGGGGTGAGGTGGGAAAGGAGAGGAGGTTAGCAAGATCACAGAAGGATTTGCTGACAACTGCATCTGAACAGAGCTCTTTCTAGTTCAGGATTACAGGTCTAGAGCAGGAATCTCTTAGCAGCTGCTGATTTAGCTGCTGGAAATGTTTGTATAGACAGACTAAAGTGCAGTAGAAAATAGAGAAAATTTTCTCTATTCTTGCTTCCTTCTTTTCCTTAGCTGCTGGAGGCGAGGCAGCAAGGAGACAGCAGCAGCAGTAAGGTGAAAACCAGCTGTGGGATGAGGGCAGGGAGAATGTATGAGCATGCATGTGTGGATCAAGAGGGGCATCAACCTGCAGCTATCTGACATCTGCAATGAAACCACCCTCTTCCTTGGCAAAACAAAAATACTGCTGAAGTGTGGATTTCAGCTCTGGTTGCTGGGTAGTCCATCATATCCAGGAGCTCCCAGTTGGACACTATGTTGTAAACATAAAGACTTAAAATTCCTGATAATCCAAACTATTTTGAGAGAATAAGTATATTGACTCACATTTGAAAACCGTGTTCCCTTGCCTATACAAATCTACATTTTTCAATCTAAATTTGGAGTTTGGGCTACTGCGGTTTTTTTCAGGGTATGAGATGTGGGTGGGTATTTTGCTACAGGCTAGATGTTACAATGTCAGAATTGTGAGGAAAACCAAATGTCCATTTTTAAAGACTAAGAAATAGAGAACAAAACCACCCAAATGACCTGACCAAGTCTAGTGTATGAGTCAGTCATGCAAGGAGGCCATGAACTTGCTTCTGTGCTCAAAGTCACTATGACTATGCCTTGGATTTCACTAGCTGCAAAAAGCCTCACCAAAAAGGATCCAGGGGCAGGAGGGGGGAAAGAAATAAGCATTCACGAACAACATTTATTGAAGCAGTTCAAGCTGCTATTATGGAAAATTTTTCCATGGACTTTAGATGCAGTCTATGATAAAAGACAGGCAAAGAAAATGATGCCTATAGGTGTGACTGTATCTGCTTTAGTTGGAGTGTTCTTCAGCTGGACTCCCTTGGTCAGCTGAAGGCGTCAGCCTGGGGCTGCACAGTGGCACAGGCTGTTGTGGTCAGAGTGACTATAACACGTAAATGTGATGATGGCGAGTAAATGGGCACACTAATGTCTCTGAAGCTTTTGCTAGCAAATTTACAACTATTCATTATGAACACAAAACCACCTAAGCACTGGACTTAGGTAGTTTTTAGGGTTAGGGACGTCCAAAATTAATGAATGTGCTTTTTAAATTTCTTAACTCTGTAAGATCTTCCAGCCCATTCTTCAGCCATTACAAATCTTTACCTGACAGGGGATACGCTGTTCTGCTCTGTATACAAACTTTGGTTCTTCTTATTCTTTTAGACTTCTGATGTCTTCAATGTCATTAGGCATTGGAATATGCTGCCCAGGGAGGTGGTTGATGCGCCTTCCCTGGAGGTGTTTAAGTCACAGGTGGACAAGGTCCTGAGGGACATGGTTTAGTGTTTGGTGGGAATGGTTGGACTCGATGATCCGATGGGTCTCTTCCAACCTGGTGATTCTGTGATTCTGTGTGATTCTGATATTAGGGGATGTACCTGCAGTTGGGGTACATTGTAACATCTCAACTGAAGTCAATGGAACTATGAAAGCCTACACAATAATTAAAGAATTACCTCAAGACATTAAACTTACCAGTCTGACTCCTGATATCATGGAATTAAATGAGAGGGAACAAGCATTTGTGAGGTCTTATTATAATAGACATGTTTCTGACTTCCAGTCATATCACAAATCCCAACACCACCTTATACAAGTGACATGAACACAGACTGAAGAACCAAAAACCACATCAGAAATGGAAAAAAAATAGCATTCATTTTTAACATCCTGATTTTTTCAGACTGAATTCCTGCTTTTAGAGAGCTATGTGATGACAATACGAACAGTAACTCATTTCTCAATCAAATTCCACCCACATCAGTGTGTCACATTTGTGCCTGATGAGCAGAAAAGGGTGGTGATGGGGTGTTATATACCCAGGGGCATTTAGACATGCAAAAAACCACAGGTACCACAAGCCCCTTTTTAAGTTTTCTTGTCTCTACTCTTGCCCTAGATATAGAGCTGGACTAGCAGAAAAGCAGGTCACCAGGTTCTTCATATTAATATCATTCATTTTATTAATGTCCTCTAAATCCTTTAAAACTTTAGCAGTGAATTTTTATACACCTATGTATTTAATTACACTTTCTGATATGTTTCTGAAACTAATCCAGTGACTATGATGATTTCTGTCTTGACAGTAGGTAAACTGAGGCTGACTGACTTGATCTGCCCCCAACCAGCCAGTGCAACTGCTGGAACTGAGCTCTGAGTCCCTCTCCCTTTGCGCAGCCACTGCACTGCTCTTTTTCAGGGCATAATTACCACATCAATAACAATGAGAAGATTCTGTTTGACTGAGAGGCTGCTCTAAGTGCCCTGCTTGCACGTTACATCTCACCTGCAGGAACTTAGAGGCTACAAGGACATTTGATTTCATGATTCATTTAAAGCGATATGAAATGTTGCTTCGTACCCCCCCTTTTCCCCTTCACATCTGATGACTGCACAGTGAGTGGAATTATGCTCAGCATGTCACACTCCAGTGGACAGAGGTGGTTTGTAAAAGCTGATAAGCCTTGTTAGGGTTTGCAACTTTGTATGAACTTCAGTGATAAATACGGCATTCGTGAAATGCCAAAGACTGCTGGAATGTTGGCGTGAGCACGACATGGATTACAACTAATGTGGGAGAGGGTAGTTACACTGTGCAATGAAATACAGTCATGATATGCATCCACTTTCTGTGAAAAATGGTGGAGTTTGAGCCAGAGGTATTTCCTATAGTACAGTACACAGGGATCTAATAGAGCTAACAACGTTGATTTAAATTAATGAAGCGAGAATGATGCGATGAGGATCCTGCATGACTATGGAGGCAAGCAGGGTCAATACTTATTCGTGGCTCTTACTCATGCTTTACCTGCTTAGGTGAGGATGCATTTTTAGGACACATCCAGTCAATGCCTAATGACTAGAGACAATCCTTTTCCCTTGATGTTAACAAAGTTATAACCACCCCCAAAATTTGCAAACATTCAAATTGCCTTCCTCTCCTTTTTTTTTTTCCCTAATTGATTAAAAGGAATTTCAGAGTGACATCCTGCAGGTAGATGAAAGCTAAGTTTGATGTTGTGAAGTGCTAAACTTCTCTGCATTGACCTGCACTTCTCTGCTTTTGCCTGAGATGAAGGAGAATTTTGTCTTTAGTAATTAACATGACAAATAACTGTGAATGGGAACTTGCTGTTCTGAATGGCAGCCTTATCTTCTGCTTCAGGGTGAGGAACCCAGGGCCAGGATCCTGGGGATCTATCCCTTGCTTCGGTCTGACATTTAACAGTTCAGAAAATCTCTGTCTCTCACCTGATAAAGATGAGAATGGAGGTTAGTCTCTTGGAAGAGCACAGCACCTTTGAATTCATGCTTGCTACATCTTGTAAGATATGGGGGGGGAGAGGGAAGTTGATTGCCCAGAAAAATAATCATCACCGGTGGCTAGATTAAAGGTATTTCATGAGCACTGCCTTTCAAGCTGACAGTTCTGCTATAATCATTCCCAGCATACTACTCTGTCGGTATTCATCTGTTGCCAATTGCCTTGTAGTTACTTTGCGAGTGTGTTAGTTGGGGACTCTTCTTTTGTTCTTTGTTTTTACAGCCCTCAAACACAAGGGATCCTATGAATGGGATTCTGAATGCTTTGAGGCACCTAATAAATAATTGTTTGCATTCGAATACCCGAAGTACGCTTCGCAGTAATGGGAAGCCTGCATAGCAAGAAGGTATCTGATATTAGCTAATAGCTATTGAGTAGCTTTTATCCAACAGACCACAGAGGTTTTAGTGGGTTTTTTTTACCTTGTGAGTTGTTTTCCGTACTTTTTTAATTACAGAATAGAAATGATTGTGTTTAATCACCAACTTGATAGTAGATGGCTCCAGCAGAGAGTCCTAAAACTTACAAAGCCATAGAAATAGACTGGATTAGGTTAAACTGTATTATTGATGTGTAGGGGACTTGCACTGCTGTCTATTCTACATCTAGTCCGTGCAAGGCATTTGTATCTTCAGATATATTGTTTTGGCTTTGCTCACCAGATCAGTGTTATCTATAGGAGACACTCCACACGCATACAGCAACTGCCACTTCTTCCCTTTCTGCTGGTTCACTCCTGGTGGAAAGCAAACAACTCCTGAAATCTTGTCCCAAGCTGCTGGTTGCAGCATCATCTGTATAACTGTGTAGGATGAGAGCAGAATCATCCCTGCCCTTCCCCAATTAAAACTTCAGCACCAGTACCAAGAAAACAATGCAATAGAAAAACACTGAAAGCTGTTCTCACTAGTAACCGACATGACCTCCGAGCTCAAAAAACCCAGTGCCCTGTTCTTCTCCCGCTATTCCCCTATAACCTCACCCATGGCGCCCATCAAATAATCAGTCACAAACCCCATCTGTCAACACGGGGTCTACAGTTCATGGAATCTGCCCGACCGTGGTGTTGTATTACTGAGACTCTCTGTAAACAGAAGTACTTTGAATGACTTGTCGTCTCTTACAAATTGCATGGGGAGAATGAAGGCTACAGAACAGAGTGGCATAATTGTAAGACAAAAATTACAAAGGCTCTTCTTTCACTTACCCTGGCAGTCTTAGAACTAAGCTAGACTTTCACACGCAGCTCCAGGACTGATCAAAGCTGCCTTGTAAATTTTTTTTCTTGCTTTTTTTGCTAGGCATCCTTGATGCTAAGCAAACTTACATCAGAGTTGCTTTATGCATCACAGTCCTGTATATTTTGATGCCTAGGTATTCCTCCTCCAATATAAGCTACCAGTCTTTAAATTTAGTGTGAAATCTGACGAAATACAAACTCTAACATTTGTTTTTATTTTGCTCTGTTTTTTTACATCTTCCCACTTTAATGTCCTTCACCCATTTTTTTTATCCCACTCTTTAAAGAAAATTAACAGTACCTTATGGTTCACGTGTCTGTAGATCTTGGGAAAAATCTCTCCTCTCACTTCCAGTCTAGCCAGTCATGTCATCTTGAAGTAACTCCTCTGTACCTCAGTGCTGTCCCTGGGAAACAAAGGTCACAGTCAGACTAAGTGTCCAGATGTCAGAACAAAGGGGCCACATTTGTTTAATGGAGTATGGAGTCCAGAGAGAGATTTGGGATCTAGTGATACTTCCAATGGGTCGTATGTTTCATGTATTTGTCACGTTTTCTATCTAAACAACATAGTGTAGCTAGATGCTGCCATGATGGGTGGTTGATTGCTCCATATAACAAATAATAAAAGCAAGTTGAACACAGTAGTGCTACCAAGAAATTGCATTGGCTTCTGTGGGGTTTTTTTGCCCCCATGTGTAATGCCATAACAACTGGTCCGCACCACCAAGGGCTTAATTATATAATAAAACATTCTGAAAGCCCTCACATTAGCTTCCTAATAATTAGTGGAAAAGGCATTACATAGGAACAGTCACTAACGAACAACAGGAAAAATAATAGAGATTATATGCTACATCACTCTACAGAGTCAAAATTGGTAGCAGGATATGCTTGCCCTTTCATTTCATGCAGAAAAATACATTGTTAGCAAGTGTGAGGATATAAGGGATGTACTTTAGGGGACGTAATTTTGAGACAGCAGACTACAGTGTAGGCATGAGTGAATTGACCTTTTTTTTTTCCTCCTCAAAGAACTTGCTTCTTGCGTGTCATTCACACTCGAGTGCTTAGTTAGCAGGATGAACCCACCTTTTAAGCACTGATCAAGAGCTCTTACTTGAGTTCCCCACTACCTATATGCTACACATGCCTTGGACAAGCTACTTGCATCGAGGCCGTCAGCAGTAACCTGAGCTCCAAGCTTTAGTGGATGCTACGTCTGTATTTTGTTTCCATTCTAGTTTTGTGCATTACAGCAGCAAAACCTCCTTAAAACTGCAGTAGGAAGGAGCAGAGTGGTATTTGTGAGACAAAGTTATTAGAACCAGTCCCAAACTGCAAATGTGGCTAGCAGAGAGAGAACTGGGTTTTATTCTGAATTACGCTTTGTTAACAAGTTGTTAACTAAGTTCTCACTCCAGAATATTTAGAGCCAGCTAAATAATATGTGTCAAATCATTGATCTGACAAGTTTCACAACTTTTTTTTTTTCCACTTTAAATTTCAAATATCTATTCAAAAAATAGCATGTTCAGTTTTTTTGCTCAGTTTTAATTACTGGCAACAGCAAGGGAGAGAGAAAGAACAAAGCTGAATACACAGATCCCGGAGATAGTTTGCCATCTCTGACCATTAGGGGAAAAGAGAAAGAAACAGCATCTTTTAACTTAGAAACTAAGCCCACTTAGCATGGAGATAGTGTGAAGAGAGGAAATGTGGTGTCCTCCACATAGAGGAATATTCCTTTATGGTTGCTTTTCTAACCACACCTGTAGGTGGCCGCTGTGGCAGAAAACCTTGTACAACAGGAATATTATGCTGAGACAGTAGTTCTGCAGTGGTGCAATGTTTCTTGGAATGGGCATAATATGGAGACAAAGGGAAAAGCTACAGCATAGACCTTCATACAGAAAACTGTTTAAAGACAAATGTACAGGACTGTTATTTTGAGGGAAGATTTTGATTTTTGCATTCCTATGGATATGGATACAGATATAGATATAGATATATGTGTAAAAGTCTATCAAGATTTCTATTAAAAAGTAATTAAAGTGCTTCTGGTTTCCCCTTGCAATACCCAAACAGTCAGCACTAGCTCAAAGCTGACACATGCAATGGGAGCATCTCCCCCTTTTCTACTCATCAGCCCCAGACTCTGATGATGTTAAAAGCCATGCCAGGGAGACTGCACTTAAATCTACGCTTTGGGAGCCCTCCCATATGACAGAGAGTATTGTAGGATTTTCATGTGGACCTGAGAAATAAAGGCTTATTTTCTAAGTGAAATACCTTGATCTAGATGCTTAATACAGCTGAAAGCCCCAAGGTAGGCATAGACCTTTAGGAGGTCCAGTTATAGTGAAGTTTATAACCTGCTATTAGTAACGACTTGTGCTCTGTGACAATCTTTCCCTCTTTCAGAGCTCTCAGACCAAACAAGGCTGCCATGAATACAAAGCTACTCAGTGCATGTTTAAGTAGAACAACTGGATTCCTTCCAGCTCCCTAGTAATTATCAGGTATACACGAAAGAGCCAATCAAGCACCCGAAAGGACAGACTGCCCTCTGCTTCCCCCCGGGTGCAGCTGGTTCCTTATTTCAAGTATAATCTTAAATTGCAAGGAAAAAGGATTTGCTGCAGAAGCAATGTTGCTTGGTAGCAAAAAAGAATCCTCCTTCCTTCTGCTACCTCCTCCCATCTGCTTTTCATGTTCTATACAAAACTTGCTGCTCTGAACACTCCTGGATTTTTCTCCCCTTCTAATAATAAAGAAGTGAATCTGATGTCTCCCGCTGATGGCTTTCTAACCTTCAAAAGCATGTGTTTATCATGAGTTTTAGCTATCCAAAATAGTTTTGACCTGAGGTTACAATGCAGGCTCAGACTGCTTCGAGGTGGGTTAAATGGATGATAAGCAAACATTTCATTACAGACCCTCAGTAGTTGTAAGGATGTGCAAATCCCTGAGAAAGATTTGCAGCATATCCTCCAGAGCAAAGTGGTGCTTTGGACCTTGGAGGTTCTCTCAATCAGAGCCCTGCTGTCACTTTACAAATATCTCTGCTGACTGTGCCCTGCATCATCACTTTGTGAGGCCCTGGGCAAGCTGCTGGACTGGGGAGATTCCTACCACCTGATGCACTGTGACAGCTGAGATTTTTAAGTCTTAATTGAAAACACTCACCTTTTTGCTGCCCTTCCCTTTCTCCAGTTTCTGCATGAGCAGAGGAGTGTGGAGAGGTGCTGATGTAGGACTGGGTGGCCCTGGAAGAGCTTAGTCCTCCTCCCAACTCACAGCATCATGAGCTGCTCAGAGCCACGTGCATACAGCAGTCAGCAGTTTTGACCAGCTACACCCCAAAAGTAATTTTATCAGCACCGTGACAAGTCCACTGACATTTTACTGGACTACCTGTATTGCAGATGTGAATGTTCCAGTGTGGACGATCACACAGCCACACCCCACGAAGTGAAGGGGCAAACAGGCACTACTGTGAAATCAATGCTCATGTTGCATCTTCCTTACACTAAAAAGACAAAGAGATGAACGTCCTAGTGGTTAAACCCACTCTAATTCTAGATAGGCACATTTCAAAGCGTTGGGTACTTTGTCTGTCTCAACTCAGTCTCCTTCCTAATTTAACTCAAACAACAGCAGATCTTTATGGACCACCACTCACATTAATCCTGAGCAGGGTGCCCAGATCCAGCTCTCCAGCCAACGACCATGCCCCATTTTCTTCATTCCTGCTTCTCTTCTACAGCCACGCAGCAGAAATGTTCTTAGAGCAAGGACCTGAGTTAATTAATGGTGGAGAAATGTGAAGCTTGAGAATTTCCAGTGTCAGTCTGAGATGGGCACCTCCTGTGACACTGGATCTTGCAGTGAAGGGGATGGATACGTACAGACCACTGTGTGCTTAGTCCATGTACTCACTGAGACACCTGTCAGCTTCATCCCATCTCCACTCAAGTTGGGAGGTATGTTCTGGCCCATGGAACCATCTAGTGCTGCTGTGTGGGTTTGGCCACATGTGGCCAGCTCCATGTTCAGGCAGACACAAAGACTGAATCTTTCCCTCCCTGGTGATAAAGTTACTGCCTGAAAACATTAACATCCCCTCTGGACCAGGGAGAACAGCGTGAAGTTTCTCTTCCCTCCCCAGGTCAGGTGGCATTTTGAGGACATTTCCAAGTTCATTATTCAACTTGTGGATAGTTATTCCAAGATAAGCCTCAGATAAATACATGAAGATTATTGCAATGCTGCCAGTGAAATTTCCCACATCCAAAATTCCAGTCTATCTATACTAAGGCAATCAGTACCTCCACTCCACAACTGCATGAAGGACATGCTGATACAGTGGTGTCATCCTGCTCAGTTTTATCTGTACTCCACAATTCCTGGCCTCCACAGTCATTCTTCTTCAAGCCAAATAATTCCTGGGGTAGGAATGTACATAGCAGTGTTGAGTACAGCCTATTATTTCCATGATAGCATTGGCATTAGCAGGGATTTACCTTTTTTTTTTTTTCAAAAAGGAAAGTGTTCAGGAATACATCTAATTATGCTTTGCTAAGTATGAAATGTCCTTCTATTTAGCAGATGCTTGGGCCCCACTTTGACCTAACACTGAGTGTTTCAAGTAAACTGCCAGCAGCCCCGTCAAACTGTTATGGGTAATTTGGAGTATGAAATGTGTTAAATTATTCAAAGAGCTGAATAAGCATAAACAGGCAGTACAACAGGAGAGATATGCATACCCAGCGATGCTGGTGTGACATTTAATATATCATATTAGCACTCCTGTTAGTACAGAGCTGGATGCCTAGCACAGCAGCCTGCAAATTCACAGGCAGAGTACAATGTAACTGCATTTTGCTGCTCCCCCCCCCCCATAGCCACCTTCCTACTGTTTCCCTTCACAAACCTAGATATGGCTCACCTACAGCCAAAGGTGAGAGTTGGGAAGCAAAATCTGATTCCTTCCTGAAATGCAAAGTGCGTGAGGTCAGTGTCATGCACCTTTGCTTCATGCAGGCATCAATCACCCTGCTGAAAGCAACTGTCTGACTTAGAGCAGTGGTGTAAATTAAATCAGAATCAGGCTCAAAACTGCTTACTGTTAGAAAGTGGACCCCTAGACAGAAAGGCTCTGCTTAGTAACAGAGCTAACGTGGCAGAGAACACATGCAGGATCATAACACATGTCTACTTCAGAAATACACATAAGCCCCATGTCCTAGTAAAAGCTGACACTAATTCAAGACAAACCCCCTGCATTTTACTTACTGTGGAAACAGTCCATTATTTCTTATCCTTCAAAACAAAGAGTGTTTTCAGGTTATGGAGTATTTCTGAGCTCTCAAGGGATTACACTTCAGGGGATGAATGAGACACTTCTGTAGTCAGGTTTTCATGATGGTGAGCAGCAAGGAAGAGGTGATACTTCATTTTGAAAGCTTTTTCCTTATTCTCAGAAAAATAAAACAAACAAACCAAATAATCTGTGCTGTAGAGGAGTTTGGGCCTGGCGACCCAATCTTTATTGCTTGGTTTGTCAATGAAAATAAAAATAAAACTTAAAAGACTCCATATAGCTAACTCATAACAAATAAATGGAATGATCCCTCCTGAGAGCAGATGGAAGCCTGAGTGATGGAGTTAAAGTATCCTGGACAAAGCTTTCATGGATGTGAAAATATTGTCAGTAGCATGCTTGGATCAGCAAAGGTTGGACTAGCTGACCTAAAAGGCTTTTCCTTGTCTTTTTATTTTCCCCCTTTTCCTGTTTTCTCTTTTTTTTTTCTTTCCTCTCTACAGTTTGAAGGAGGTTGGGGCCGGGGGGTGGTGAAGTAGGATTATTTTGTGCTGAGGGGGGAGCCTCATTCCAAATGGTTTTGAACTTGGTTTGCTGGCTGCTATACTCCTTCATTTTAGAACCATCATTTTCTTTTTGTGGTTTTGTCCTGCTTCATTTAGCTGAAATAGTTATTTTCTGCTAACATTCTCTTAGAAGGCTAGAAGAGACATTGGCACATCTTGCCCATTCCTCTGGGACAAATACTTTGCTGTGTGTCTTTTGATTCTGCCTTTGCTTTCTTCCAAGCTCCATTTAGTGATAACATGGAACTGATGAGTCTAACTCTGTGAAAAATGTTTACTAATTCATTATCATGAGTGGTTAGTGATAGTATAAGGACCAAAAAGTACATAGATCAATTTTCAAATGGTGAATGGATACTTGTAATACAGGCACTTGGAACATCTCCATTTGAATTTGCAATCTGAGACATTTTTTGTTACTTTTGGAGTGAACTACAGAAAAAATATTGAATGTCAACTTGCTAAAAACATAACCTCTGCCTATAAATACAATGGAGATGGACAAACATTGTGCAGGGAATGTCAATTCAGATTTAAATCTTAATACAAATTTGGGGTTTGCAAATGTTTTAAGACAACTTCCCAGGGAAATAGCCAACTTGTATCAATTATTTGAGAGTGTTTGTGGGAAGTCAGCTTAAACTCATAACAAGAATATCAGTTCAAAAACTGTAAATCTAAACATCAAGTCAATTTAGTCAGGGAACAAAAATAAACCACGTGACCTCTCAGATAGGCAACATCCAGAGCTGCGTACATAAATAATGTGATAATCATGTGAAATAAGTTGTTGATACAAAGAACTTTTTGCTTTCTCATATGTCTCAAAACCAGAAAGGGGAAAAAAGCCTCTATTCTTAATTTCCCCTGCTGCTTATACCAGTCTTTCTGATTTAGGGAGGATCATTTCTCTGAGCCAGCTCCCCTTCCTCATTAGGCAAGAGGGAAATGTAGGTTGTGCCTATATTTCTGTCTGTGTTTGGATTAGAAATGTTTTATCTCCCAATCACCCTCAAAATCTGTATTGTGGTGTGCATTACGTACAGATACAAATAACGAAACCTGCACTCAAACTGTTAACAGAAATGCATTTTCTCGGACCATAATAGAGGAAGTCAACAGCAAGTCCTCCTCCAGAAATCTATGGCATAGAAATCAGGCCCACAGTAGCAAATTCTTCTCTCCATGGAGTAGCTGGTAAGGTGCTGCATTTCTTATTGATACAGATGCAGCCATGCTGTACGCAAAAAGGTCTAAGGAAAGACTAGGAAAGGTGGTAAGACCATTGAGGACAAGTTGACATAGCTTGGAAGCCAAAGTGAGCTCAAAGGTTCATCCGCTTCCCAGCAGCTCCGTGATAAAAATAAATCCTATTAACTTTCATCATAATTGAATTCTTGTTCAACTCTGCCACAGTAGCCAACTCTTATAAGAGAGAAGGCACGTCAAGAGCATACGCTTGATCTCTGCTCCAAACTCTACATGGCATCAGTCAACATGCTCAGACAGTGCAACTCAACAGGCTTGCGACTACTACAACATTTTATTTTAACTGATGCTCATTCTCACAACCCCAACTATTTTCTAATTAAGTCACTTTGAACTGGTTTCAAATGTTAAATATTACAATGCAGAAAACTTTTTTTAATCTGGCCTCATAGCAGCTCCACCTTAATTCGCCCCAGTGGGATCACATGCCTGAAGGATTTTGGTTTGTATTGGGGTTTTTCTTCACATTTGTTGTCTATCAGTGTTATTAAAAAAAAAAAATCTTAGTTTTTTCTGCAAAACAATCCCCAGTGCAAAAGCCCCTAAACATTTCTTTTTTCTTTATAGATGTCAAACTACTTTTGGCATTCTTAGGCATGCTTTAAGAAATAAGAGGGGAAAAAAAATCCCACAGCTAATAAAATCAGTAACTTTCTCTTTTCTTCTTGCTCTCTCTATGTAGTGGATTTTGCACAGTTAGTCTCTCTGCAATAGACAAGCTGCACTTACTCTTCTCTTTAATTTGCTGATAGCTAATCTCAGTAATGGCTATATAAGCATTTCATCCTGACTACAAGAGTACAAGAAGAGCGAAAGCTGGACAAAAAATATTTGAAAATTATTGAAAGCTTTCATAATAGCTTTTACTGAAAAAGTTTCAGAGGGGGCTCATTTCACACTTTTCTTGTGTTTAACAAAGACAATTTCAGAGCTGAAATGTCCTCAAGCACTTTCAGTTTTGTTTTCTGCTTCTCACTCTCCTTTCTTGTTCCCCATCAGTGAATGAATACAACAGCAGTAGGAAGCTGAGATATTAATTGTCCCCTTTCAGTGGAGTGTAACAATACTGAACTATCATTAGTATTAGACAATACAGTGAAAATAAACCTCTCCTTTTATATAATATTCTAGGTTTTATGGGTCATTCCTGGGAAAACTGTACACATGCCTGTTCAAGTTTTCCATAGGAGCATACAGAGTTGTTATAATTCGTCAGAACTTTCTCATTTTAGTCCTAGAACTGTCATTGTTGAACAAATCCTGTGTTTCTTATTGACTGAGAGGTAGTGTGAATCCATCCTGAAAGCTCTCTGGGGGCTTTAAAAGATTTTCATGTCTGTAACAGTACATCTATCTAATCTGCAATGGTCTGCTCACTTAGGAACACTAACTGCTAGAGATAAGCACAGGTTTCCAGCTCCTTACCTGAAGGGGAGTTGTTCGGTGGTTTATAGATGAGATGACCTCAGGTTGTTGCCAACTTTATCCCTTTATTCTGGGTGCTCACATAAACGTCTGAACTTGTACACATCATATTAGCAACCATTTGAAATGCTGGATGTTCTATCTGCTTGCCTCCTTCATGAGAATTGAGTGGAAAGCAATGGGAATGTGGTACTTTCATCAAGAGCTATGAAGAATGAGTAGGGCAAGGTGAGAAACACACTGTAACTTCACTAACAGATTTTACTGCACAAAATCAAGAATCAAAACCAGAAAATCTTAATCCACAGGTACCATGCAGAAAAAGCTAGAGTCCAGATCCACTGAAATATTTCTGGATCATTTTTAAGATATTTCATATAGTCTATTTAGATTATTTAAGAGTTTTTATCAAAGCTAATAAATTGTCATACCTGATGTGTAGGGTCTCCTGATTCTTCACTATTTCTTTACCCACCAGGCCCATCTGCCATGGGACTGTGGCAGGTTCAGGTTGCTTAGGCCTCCAATGGAGAGTTCCTGAATGTGGCTACATTAAAAATACATTACCAGGACAACTGAGGTAAACTAAGAATTCTGAATTCAACAGTTCACTGTTGTCAAGCCCAGGGCATGGTTATATTTTTCCTCAGTAAGAATCTTTCCTGGGCCATACTAGTCTCTGATGGCATTTCAGCAGCTTCACACCACAAATAGATGAACATGGGGTGAGACCGTTTCATGCCTGGGTGTAAGAAACAGAGTGGATCTGACAGTCAGGTGGAGTTTTTTATGGGTTTGATTCCAGACTTTGACCAGCTATTCTTCCATTAGTAAATGAAAGTTCATCTGCAAGAAAACATACCATGAAATTATCTTGATATACCAAGCCTCTGCTTTGCTAAGCAAAATAAATAAATAAATTAAATGCGGTTGGTTTGAAAAACAGTGGACAGGTGAATATGGCATGTGCTTGATATTTTTTCTCATTCCTTCTCTATCACACGATGAAGTCTCTCTGTAATTGTAAATGCAGGTATTGTAAATTAAATATCCAAATTTTCCACCATGTCAGAAATTGTTTTAAGCCTGCTTCTTGTGCCTTTTATCTCTCTTACAAATCTTGAAGGCAATAGGATTCATCAGTACACAAATGGCCTTTATTTCTGGCTGTTAAAAACCTGATGATGAGCAACATTTCCAAGGAAGAAAAAGCAGTCAATTTCCGAAGCATGTGCAGAGTTAATGTCTGCAGTAATTGCGACTAAGTACGGTAGAGCAGAGATGTGCTGCTGCCAGCTGGAGCCAGGGATTAAAAAGGAAACATCTGTGCTGAGATTATAGGAACAGAGGAAGCTGTGGGAAGGAAGGAAGGAAGAAAGAATGCCCATGTAGGTCCACCTACCTTATTTGAACTTCTCTTTTTCCCCATGGTTTTGTTTTCCTCTAGCTAAATTCTATGTATTCACATCCTGAATGAAAAGAAAAGCCTGTCTGATTTCTCTACTGATTGACCTTTCCCTTAAACTAACCTCACGACAACACATGTTACCAAAATGAATCCTGAATGGTGGGATTTGGGCACATGCTTAAAACTGAGCAGGCTTTTAAGTGATGTGCTGAGTAAGGACACCTTTGAATCTAATGGCTTGAGTTGGAATTCTGGGCTTCAACCAACAAACTACTTACAATGAGCATAATTTCAGGTAGACAAGAAATTCTCCCATTCTCAATGGAACTATGCACAAGCTTAAATTTGCACTTGTTTAATTATTCAGTTAGACTAGGAGCTAAATAAACAGGAAGACTGTAGTCCAATAGCACAGTATTGCCCATTATACCAGAATTTGAATACTTTATAGATATTGAAACAAACTATATGCTTTATTCTGCATTCAATAAGATGTTCTGAAGTCATACATCACCTTTGAGTCTAATGAAAATTGGTTTTTTTTCAAGTATCATAATGTTAAAAGCTGTCCTTCCCTTAAGAATCCATTTCCCTTCTCCATTCCTACTGATATACTGAAAGAAAGCTACAAGAGACACATTCTAGTAGAATAATAAAAGCTCTGGTGACTAAGTAACATATTAAGGAGGATGAGATGCTTAGAAAACTTAGAAAACTTAGCTAGCATAATTTTATATACACACATTTAGCTTGTCAGTTTAAATTCTAATGAAACATCTTGTGTTACTTCTATCCGTCCCAGTCTCTCAGTATTGAAGATTTACAAGTTTATGTTAGATTTGCAGAAATTGTCTGCTGTACAGAACAGGTCAAAAAGAGATTGGAGAGCTCTTTGCATTTGCAATATCTTTCTTTTTTCTACTCCAATTGTCTTTGAACTCCTGTTCCCCGGGAGCTCTGGAGAGGTGAAAATGCAGGGATGAAGGAATTGAAGGTGGAAAAAAGGAGAGAGAAGAAGGGAGAGGAAAGCTAGAAGGGAATTACTCCTTTCAAATATAAATCAATCAATAGAAAAAGCACAGAAGTATTACTTTAAAAAAAAAAAAATTCCCAGAGCCAGCACACACACTCCATTTCTACTAATCGGATTGTGATGTGTTTGCCTTTAATATGTGCAGCCAGCCCCTATGCCCTGCCTTGTGCACATGTCATGTCCTTTTAACATCAGCAGCCACTGGCCTGATTCTCAGTCCTTGATAACATGTTCCCAAGTAGTATCGTGTAACGAGAGGGAAAGAAGGGGGAGACATGGGGGAGAGTAGCCAACACTTGCACAGCAATCGGTGGCTTTGTTGAAATGCTAGAGACAATTCTCTTCTAATCTCCAATACTTTTTTTTTATTTCTTTTTTCGTTTGTTTCTTGTTAATACATCGAAAGAGAGGCTATACTAGCCCTAAAACAAAAGGATGGATTCAAAACAGGTTTTTTCCTTAATCCTCTTTCCTCCTTTCTCACTCTCTCTCTCATTCTGCTTTCAGCAGATTTTCAATATCATTGGTTTCTCCAAGCGTGTGAAGTTTTCTGTTCTTGTTTAGAAAGAGAAGAGCTGTCAGATACAAGGAAAACTAATGGGTTCAAAACAGAAAATTTTGAAATGTTACAATAGCATGGATCAAAGCCTTAAAGAAAATGGTGAGATTAGAGAAGATTCCAGTCATCAAGGAGCGGACATTTGCTCAAGTCAAATTCCCATTTGTAACATGGGATTTGGACCTAATATTTTACCTATTTATTATAAGCAAGTTTTCAAAATAACTTGCCAGGATCTCCTTTACCTACCCAGAAGGGCAACACATTTTCCACTAGGAAACCCTTTGTTTTGCACAGCTGCTAGAAAAACTGAAAGAAATTTTGAGCTGCACCTCCATAGTATTTTCCTTTTTCTTCATACACTACCTCTGTTAAAGGCACCATGTAAGGCTTTAGATGCAAGAATTATTTTGCCAACTAACTGAAGAGAGAAGCAAGTTAGCCACCTAACACTACTGCTCGTTAGGGTAATTATCCAAACAGAACATCTATAAGAAAGGATTTTGAAAATGACTCATTCGCAATATCATTAAAAATTAAATACACTTGAATAATATCTATGTTACCTTTAAGCATGTAGATGGCTCCGCACAGATTTAATATCAAATTAAAACCTACGCGGACTTTTTGAATGGTACATGAACAGAAATCAGACAAGATCCAGACACTATGGAGCAGACTATGCACTTACTCCAGAGCCATCTCTGAACACATGTCCATTTTGCCTGTTTTTTTCCATTTGATTTGTAGGAAAAGAATGGTGAAGTTTGACTGGGATACATCAAACCACAAATTACACTGGACTTTGAGGTCTCACTGGTTGACTCTCCAGGGTTTATCTGAACTAAGTGCACATTGGTTTTGCTCAATGGAACCTTCTCTTAAATGTAGTTTCTTATGGGGTTCCTGGTGTGTCCATATTGGTGTGAATAAGAGATACATTCTGGTTCAGTGAAGATACAAGTTTGCCTGCAAAGTTACTCAGTCAACATCTCCAACGTTTACTTTCTGCTTTAAAATGAATGTGAGGACTTGCTGGACTTTTATATATCAGAACCGTCAAACTCACCTACACTGTTTTTTCTTTAAATTTGAGATCCTGAGTGATCAGTATAGAGATCAGTTCTTAAATATGCTCAAAACCAGATAATAATAGCGCAATTTCATTCAACAGGGACCAAAATGGAGATCAGGTTCACAAATCCAGACTAGAAAAGTGAGCTGATGGCCTTTCTTATCTAAGCCATAACAAATACCAAACTCTGTATATTCCACCTACTTTAAAAAGTCATTATGGTATGTTTCTTTGTAATACAGGTGGTGGTATTGGAGGGGGAAGGGGGAATAACAATTCTATGGATCATCCCACACTTTCTGGTTTGAGTCCTTAAGCTTCCCAAATAACCATTTAGGTGTCAGATCGGTAAACTACCTTTAGAATTTCTCTTTCTGTAACTGGTTAAAGACAATGCTGGAGAAGATGTAGCTTTAAAGCTATTTTATGAGGCATCCTGTAAACACAGGGCCAGCATTTTAACCTGCACATGTTTTATTGTTTTACACAGCTGAACCATCAAGGATTTGAACCATCAAATTTCTCTGAATAGTCTCTGTGTACAAGGTAAGGTAAACCAAAGTTTGCAACTAACTACATGACACACTACAAAGAACAAAAGTGCACCAGTATGGACCGTTCACAGAGAAAACCCACAAACATAAACTTATAAATATCCTCGGGAGAGGGCAAATATGCTAGCCCTCAGGAGCTGAGTTCAAGGAAATACTAATAGCAATAAAAATATCAAACCACTGGGAACTACTGAAGAAGAAAAAACCTAAATCCTTAGAACAGTAAGGATCCAGTCTGATGCAGCTGAAACATCAATTAAGTCCACCCTTGACCTGCATTTGACTGGCAGATGTGCACATCCTGAACTCTTAAACTCTTTCTTGTATCCTAACTGTATGGCACTTGCTGCCGTACTCAAGTTCTGCTACAGTGGCTTTAAGTGGCATTGGCACAAGCTGCTGATAATCACTGTAGCTGCAAGCTGAGTCTTTGCCACACCATGTACTAGTCAGAAGTGCAGCTACCAGCTACCAACTGTGAGCAAAGCTCTCTAATATAGCAGCTTGGCAAGGGAATAGTTTCCCTGTTAAGGGGGATCAGGTGTTTGCCCATGAGAAATGCACTCCAAGCTACATGACTTCTTTTTTTTTTTTTTCCCTGGAATATGCCCATAAACTAGATATGTGTCTGTTTAAATAAGCATAAAATTATGAGTATCCTACAGCAAAATGAGACAGCAGCATTCAGGAGTAGCATGGATGAAAAAGTCCATTCTTTTCCCCTTCTGTGACTTTGGTGGTGAACTTTGAGCCTATTGAGAGTTTTCAAGGACACAGTATGAGGGTCTGTACAGATGCTGGAGCCTTTTAAAATAACTGTTTTGATGTATTTGATCAGCAATAAGTGATGTGATTTGTATTTACATGCATATATAACCTACACAGTATGTTGGCATCTTGCTATGTTCAGGAGCAGTGTTGTTTCCCAGGTTTTATAATACACCCTGTGTTTTCCAGAAAACAGAGAGGAATTTGCTATTCTCCGAGTCAAGACTGAAAGGCATTATTATTTGCACTGGTGGCAGAATTCTTCTGTTCTCAAGCCTTCTTATTTTAAAGCCTTTCATTTTCTGAGACAGCTGAAAGGTGTCCCTTCAAGGATTTTGCTTTTTTTGATTTATACTTTTATACACTCGAATCTCAATTGAGATATTCCAGCCTCATTCCATTTCTGACCTTACACTATCAAACCAGACTGACCCTCCATCTCTCAGGTCTGGGCTGGATTTCAGCCCAGGTTATGGAAGCAATGGGGCAGAGCTGCAAAACAACCCATCAACTGAATCCCAGCGAGATACTCCATGGAAAGTCACTGCTGGCCACATGTGCCCACTCAAGTCTCCACCCTTTGAACTTCTGACTCCGCTCTTGTTTTTAACTGAGAGTTCAGTTTGGGTTCACTTTTTTTTTTTTTTTTAGAAAATCCTGCCTGTACCAAGAACGATGACTCTGCAGATTGATTAGAAGTGAATGACACAGGACAGAGATCTGAAGACAATATTGAAAATTGTCTTTTTTTTTTTTTTTAAGCAGCAATTTCAGCCAGGAGTGAGCTTGTTGACAGTGAGTTTGAGTTCCTGAGGGCCAAGCACCTGCTTCTGGTCATTGTTCTCCCTCTACAACACCTGTATGCCCAAGGATATCCAGGTATTCCATACCCTCTGACCTCAGACAAGAAAATCCAGACCACAGCAAGGCAACGCCCTTTGATCGACACTTTCGTGTCATGAATTTGCAAGTGAAACACACCAAAATGATATTACATCACCATTCTTTCTTTAACTTTAAAAGAAGCAGAGGCGGGTGAAAAAAAAGAGATGCTTTACCGGAATAGGCTTATTGTCAGACCATGACTGAAAAAAAGCAGCAGCCATGTAAACTTCCTATCAAAACCCCTTTCACTGCCAGAAAGCCCCTGTTCTGGTCTGCACAAGCTGCTCCTCTCAAATGAACATCTTAAAAAAAAAATCAGTAACAGTAAAAGAAAAGCCACTCTTATTCAGGAGAAACTGAGGCAATTTGAGTCAGTATAGGCTGGATTAGCTTCCAGCTTGGAAGCCAGTTAAATAAACCTCTAAACAGTCCCTAGTACTTGCTTAAATAATAAAGGGGGGGAAAATAGAGGTTTTAAAGCCAGAGGTCTATAAAATCTCTATTCCTGTCCTATTCAAGAGCCACCCTTAGCTGCTGCTGATGAGAGCAAAATTGGGAGCAAATAATACTACCATCCTCCTTCCTCAATAATGCCTTTAAAACATATAAGTGCCAGTTGAATTAGCCTATTTATAAGACTTCTTTTTTCTCCCTGACTGTAAACTCCTAATGACTCTCCGTTACACAATGCAATTCAATATGACTCAAGCTTCCAGGGGTCTTGATCCCCTCCAGATAGTGCACCACAAAAGTGATTTATAAACTACAGTCTGAGAAAGTCACAGAGACTGAAGTGATTTGAGAAAATAGTTCAGGCTTGTAAGTGAATACAAGTGCTATGAATTCCAATGACAGAATAATGCCCCCTCCCCAAATCTCTTCCTAGCCTCATTTCATACAACAGAGGAGAAAGGTAGTGTTGAAGGAAAGGGAGGGGGTAGGGAATAAAAAGGATCAAAGGGGATAAGAAAATTGAGAGCTGTATGGTGAGGGTTAATCAGTCATACACCAAAGAAGGCTTTTTAAAAAATTTTTTTAGTATGAAGAAGTGTAATGAGAGCCAGTTTGCATTGCAGATCATAGCTGTGAAACTGAGCAATTTTGAATGGAGCACTCTGGCTGAAGGAGGCAGGGAAAGAGGTAATAAAAGCAGAGACCACTGATAAGCTGAACTTGGATATCAGGTGTATCATTGGAGGAGAAAAATATGTATTTGTCATCCTTCCTTCCCCCTCAAACAAGTGGGCAGTAAATCTCTCTTCTTGTATTGCATTTTCTTGAGAAGGACTCTATCTCAAAAGTTATTTTGGATTGAATGAGAGGAAAAAAAATATGAAAGAATCCCAAAGCATGCAGTTCCTTCTTGCAACGCAGATTTTCCTATCCAAATTTCAATAAGGGGCTGTTATTTTGGAGTCTGTTCCTTTCCCCCTCCCCTTATCGCCTCTGTGTCTTTCATACTGAGGCGTTTGGTCTAAAGACAGCCAGGGAGCTAAATATATATTAATTAGAACTCTTGAGGCTGCCATCAATGAGATACAATTATCCCAAACTGTTGCTATTACAGGCTCTGATAGCTTCATTTAAATTCCTGAATAAAACATGAAATATCTTTAATGAGAAATGAATATAGTTGTCAGGAGGGAGTAGTTGTGATATTGTTACTAGTTGAGATATAGAAGATGAAGACATAATATGAATACCTTCGACTTTATATAAAAATGATGGCTGTTAGCAGGAGACAGATCCTCCTTCAGAGACTTCATTTAGGCTGTATATCAAAAAAACCATGGAAAACAGCAACATATCTCTTGCAAGGAAACTGTGCTACCCAAAAGAGAGCCGGGAACTACTGTACTGGTACAAACTGAATCTGTTACAAGGTGTCACGCTGGTATAAAGAAAACCTCTGTACAGGTAAGGCCCACGTAAACAAATCATGTGAGGCATAGGGAAATATTCTTGTTGTCTTGTTACTCAGTGGCTGATCAGGATGGTTCAGTGTGGAAAAATTTCTCTCCTACACTCAACCACACACTCCTTTGGGGTTTTTTTCGGTTGTTTTTGTTTTTGTTGTTGTTGTTGTTATTTTATTTTTAAGACAAATGTCAATGAGGGAGCAGAGACATGGTTCTCTCTCCCTCTCTCCCTCTCAAGGCAACTGAAAGACGCAAGGCCAGGCCAGCAAAGAACAGTTCTTTAAATCACACTGTCAGGAAGACGAGAGCTACAGCACCTCTTCATTCTTCTGCAGCTGCTTGATGGACTGCACTAGTCATACTAAAAATTCACCCTTGAGCTGCAGTGGAGGTCTCCTCACCTACTGTTATTTTACTGAATTTACAATGACTCTCCCCTCCTTTCTGTATGACTCATTTACTTGTCCCTTTTTGCTTGAAGTGAGCTCTTGTACATGTTTTAGACTTCATCCAGAAGTGTTTCCAAACCAGCTCGCAGAGAAGGGACACTCTGACCCCATCGTGGTCCTGAAGTCCCCCACCTTCCTGGTCCCATCAGCTGCTGCATGCCAGGTGACAAAGCACTCTCCGCTCCAGCATCACCACTGAAAAAAGGCTGATTCTGGGGTGGAGCATAGTAGCTATTTAAGAGCATGTACCATCATTTATACTTCAGTGTCAGTAACTAAGTGAGGATGATTACCATACTAATTGAAAGGGCATGGGAAACATTCAGAAAGCAGAACATAATTACCCAAACTGGAAATTGCCAGGTCATTCCCATCCTTATGGGATTCTCTGGTGACCACAGAGAATGGTCAGGACCTCAATTTAAAGTTTCAGCACAAGTTTGCATCAAATATTTTTACATTAAATCAATTAATATGCATGTTCTAAACATTATTTTTGAGATACTTGTAGTCTACTGGCTCAGTTTCTTCTACAAGCATTGGTTTGTCTATATTCTCCAGACACGGAGGTAAGAAATTATCTCAGGGATACAATTCATTTTCTCTTAATCAACATCTCTTTGCTTCATTGAGTAAAGTATGTTTAATCCATTTAGAGTTAGTTGTCAAGGAATACACACTAATTAATATTTTCCTGAATATGTTTATACATGACAGTATAATAAATTAAACAAAAAAAAAAGGAGTGAAATGTTCCTAAGTGTCTCTGCCAGACTGGACTAAAAGACATATCTCTGTGGATTCTGTTTCTATTCCATCCAATCATCCAGGGAGATGCTAGATTCCAGATAATATCTTACAACAGGAAAAGGAAATTTGTATAACTAACGTGTCTTCTATCATTGGGAGCTCACAGTACTGTTAATGGATGCTGCAGTTATGGCAAGGAATTGATGGATCTCAAAACCTGCCCTTCCAGAAATGGATCAAAACCTACTGGCAGGTTCCCAAGATGAAAGAGGAGTTGTCTAATGTACCATAAAGCTTATTCTGTCCTTGCATTTGCCATATTCATGAGCTTGAATGCTCACAAGTTGAAATATATTTATTCTCACCCCAGGACGTGAAAATGGTTACATAATTCAACCCTCCAAAACTGGTCACAAAAGACCTTGGAAGTAGGTCAGACAGTCACAGTTAAAATAGAACCTCAACCAATACACAACAAGAGTAATATACAAATACCTGAATGTCAACCTAATATTTATATCATATTCCCATGCCTTAGATTTATATGAAAAATAACAATTCCTGGGATCAAAAGTCAACTTTAAGGCAAAATATTGAAACCCAGAAGTAAAGAGTTTGTATTAACAAGTGAATCCTTTTCTTTTATAGCAATTTTGGGATCCCCTTGAGATAGTCAAACTTGCAAAAGCAAACACTCACCCCCCACTGCATAAGTCATCCTTAAAGAACAGAATTAAAGACGGCGAAGCCTGACACCATGAACATCAAGTGTTATTTACAGCCCTAGAACCAGTGGAACCAGAGTGATATCCAATTATAATAATTTTATTTATGTAGTTTATTTCCTCCAAAAATTAATTTGATGTTCCTAAAAATTGCTAGATTAATAGCTCTGGTAACTGAGGCAATCCATCAACACAAAATATACCACACAAACAGCGACTCCACGGATACACATATATATTTTTTTCTCTACTGTTTGTTTTAATGCAGAACTTGGAAAGAGTATATCTAGAGAGTGAAGAGGTTCTCCAGAGACTCATTCAATATTTTTACCCTTTTCTGAGATGACGTCTATGGTGTCAGCCGGCTATGACCAGCTGCAGTGGGATATTTGTGATGAGAGCCGGCATTTTTTCCACTAGGCAGTTGACAGTAATGACTTTCTGATTTGTCCCATCCAGACTCTCAAAAATTTAAACTGTAGTTAAAGGGGGTAAAAAAAAAAAAAAAAGAAGAAAAACCCCATAGTCTTACCCAAAAGATGGATGTTTACTTCAAAATCACAAGTCGTTTTCTCCCTTCACTAGTTTTAAACCAAACTCTCTCTTTTCCTCATCCCAGCTGATTCCCTCAGCAGGACACCCTCACAGCACTGCCATGTTTAGACCCTGACAGGTTTGGGGCATATTCCTGTTATATCCCGGGCGAGGTAGGAAAGTTTTCTTAGAGAAACCTGCAGTCATACATGAGAAAAAAAACCCAAAAAACAAACCCCAAAAAAAGTAGAGCCAAAGCAGCCAGGCTGGCTGTGGTATTGAACTCTCAAGGGAATTAGTGCAAATAAAACCTAAGATACATGAGCTATATGGACAGTAGCAAGACTGACAGCTTATCATTGGGCTTGGTGGAAATAATTAGTTAGTATGTGTTATTTGTACCAAAATCTTGCCTTCAATTATCCTTCAAATTCAAACTTCACTCTCCCCCAGCTTCTTTCACTCCCCTTGAAGCTTGTACAAATTCACCCCTTGTTCCTGGGGGGAAGTGACACCAGAGGGAGAGGGCAGAGCAGCCAGCTCATGCTCAGATAAGACACACGCCTTTGGTCTCATCTCAGCAAGATGTTGCTTTTCTTCCCTTTTCTTCCATTGTTCTCTTAACTTTTAAAATAAAAGCCATCTGACTGAAGGTACCTGCTTGTTGCTGTATCCCAAGAAACCTAACAACAAAGCACTTTGAATTACTTATTGTTATGGCTTGGAGACAAGATTACATCTCTAAGTTTATAAAGCAGCGGCAACATTTCCCACTAAATACAAATGATTTTAATAATCAGCATTATATTTGCTTCTTTCAGCAGGGTGCCTTGTCATTACTTTAACGGTAATAATACCCGCTTTTCATTTGCTAAGTGTTATTATGATTATTATTCAGAAGCTTTACTATAATTAACTAACTGAGCCTCACAACACCCCTGTGAGTCAGGTAAAGAAAGAATTACGACTCCCCTTTTTTTTGCCTGGAATCACGGCGATGGGGAAGCTAAGTATTGTAACACAGAGGAAGCTTGGATTAAGACCAGCAGTTTCTGTCTCAAAAACCCATACATAAACCACATCTTGAACTGTCTGTCCCCAGTTCACCATGTAGTGCTGTTGTCAATTCATCTGCACAAGATGACATTTTGGAGAGCCAATAAAAAAAAAAAAAAGGAAGAAGAGATGTGACAATCCCTAACAATGCTGAGACACCTCGCTCTCTGCAGTTTAACAACCTCCTTTAGCTTCCCTTGCTCCTGAATGGTGTCAGTTCCTGAATCCTGAGCACTCATGTTCAGTTTGTGCATCACACACATCTGTATCTATACAGGCGACAGCTTCTGTCTATAATAGCCACCTGTGAGACCAGGAGAGAGGCATTAAAAATTAAAGAACTGCAGAGTAGATTGGAAGCCAATCTTGGGTTTATAGACAGGGAAGCATTTGACAGGTGGTCTCTACAAAAGAAGTGGCCTTAGAGACACATTTCTCTTGATTTTATTTTTTAATTAACTTTTATTCTCAGTATTATCGTGTACTCCCCCTACACACCTCCTTTCCTCCTCTTTTCTATCATGGAATACTGTTTAACCCACCAGACCCTCATCACGGTGCAGTTATAAGTACCTTCAACATTGCAGTCCAGCAGGGATGTTTTAAGGAACTTCTCTTCCATCTACAGCCTCATGTTAGCCATTCATCCAACAAAGTTTTTCCATAGACATTGACATGCGCACATAGTCAAACAGGAGGGTTTATCATCAAATTAAGGCAAGTGGGTTATCCTGTAACTTACAATAGAGACATGCCCAGGAAAGCCAATGATTACCGGGGTCACTGGGTGATGAGCAGCAGTCTAAGCTCTGGGTCAAGCATGTGCCTATTAAGGTTTTCCACATATGCCGTTCAAGCCCTTCCTGTTTGGGTTTTGTGCATTGGTTTTACACCTCTTGCTTCACATAAAACCAGATGACCTTAGACAGACCAGGAGGGTCATCTCCATCACTGTCTACAGCATAGACTTTACCTCCTGCCATAAAAATGCTCCCTCGCCTTCCCTTCCCGCTCACCCCTCACATTCCCACTTTCAAGTTAATTGGAATAACACATCTGCAGCCAAACAACAGAAACAATTGCATCCTCTCCAGGCCCCCTCACCTGCTTCCCATCCCCCCTGGCTTTGCTTCATTGACTCCTCCAAACCCACCGCATTTAGACGGGAGCACTTAACCTTCTATAGAATATCTTTATGCTCCATTTTCCTTTCCATTAAGAAGGAGATGAAAGCAAGCAGAGGATGCTTTTGTACAGCTGCTGCTGCTGCCAGCAGATGTGGTCTCTCAAGTCTGTGTGTGTTTTAAGCGCAGACTTGAATACTTCTGTGCGTGAGGGATTTTGGTGTGGAAGGGATGTAGGGAGGAAGTTTAAGTGATGTGGAGTTTAAGTCAAATGCAATGTTTTACACCCAAAGCAGAGCAATTTGTACTTGTGCTGTCCTCCATCTTTCTGTAAGAAATTGTGCTAACTAAACTTGCTGTGCCTGCAGTATTTTAAGTCTGATTGTCCAATTGCTGTGTAGGTATAAGAAGGCAAGACTCAGACTGAGACTAACTGTAGGCCCTTACCACCTGAGGGAAAGATCTGTTAAACCAGTCTTCATGGTACTCACTGCTTTGCTCCCAGATTGAAAATCACTTCTGCTTTTTTCCCTAAGAAATCATTCATCACAACGATGGGAACATACACACACACATATATAAATCCACTTTCTAAACACATCATAATAATGTTCATGTGTTTTCCATGAAGACTATGTTCCATCCCACTGATAATCAGTGTTGAGTCAAAGCTTGGGAAGCTCTAAGTGCCAGAAAAATGGCTCTAATAAAAGCTGTCTATATCATGTACTCCCAGAAGGCATTTCACCCACCACAAAGATGCAGGCACCTCTAGGGTAGTCAGTAGCTAAACATAACTATTATACCAATGGAAGTGAAAAGACTGTTCTGCAGCTGAACTCCCGGATGTGTTTTAGGTAGGAAGATCCTGTTTGGCAGCCATTCAGTCCTCTGTCTACTCTTGCTTATATGCCGTACTTTAAAGGGTGCCTGGTCATGACCTTTGTTCTTCTTTTGAGACTGGAGGAAGGAAGATGGTGTTGAGATGGGCAGAGAGTTAGTTCAAGGCCTGAGCTTCCCCAGTTCAGCTACTCACTCCGCACAGACTTTGCTTGTGGCAAATCACTTAAACTCAATTTCCCATCTATAAGTTCAAATTATTTTTGCAAGTGCAAATATTGCCAAGGCAGGGAGCATCCTGACAGGTGTTTAGTCACCAGAGCAGACTTAAACACCACCATTCATGATGGACTGGGCAGAAACAGTGCCCCGTCCTCTGGTACCCTACTCAAATCAGATCAAGATGTCATTAATGAAGCCACAGCATATCCAGGCTTTGGAAAGGGCATGTTTGGGCTACATATTTCAGGTGGACACTGCTCTGTAGTGTGGGAGAGATCTTCTTGAGCAGAACAGTCAGAAGGGACTCGTCTCTGCATGATGCTTAGTCCACAAGCAAACCACTATGTTTGTTTGCCCAGCTATAACAATAATCACTCTTCCCTCCTTAGTGGCATCAGGACCAAATCAAAGCTATATGAATCTCTGTCTTTCTGTCCCTTCCCGTATTGCACCAGAGGCTCAGAGAGGTTGGATCTGGTTTACCAGTCTCATTGGATTACCTTCATAAACCACCCATTCACCTAAAATTCAACAGACTGTAAAAACTCTTGTAGCTATTGCACAATAAGGAAAATAAACAATAATGTGCCTTAACAAGCATCAGTCAAAATGCCCAGGATTTGATGAACCTGGAGATAAACAGCAGATTTACTTTCCTGGGAAGGCAGACAAACTAATCAGATTTATTTGGCAGCTACGAAAACACAACTGATGGGAAGCTCAGTACTGGCTCGCACATTCCCCCTTGTCCCTTGCTAGCGCAGAGGAGCTTAAAAGGAAAAGACATAAAATAGATATCATATCGTTGTGTTCCTGTGCTAGATGTAATGCCCTGGCACACTGACAGCTGGCTGGCAGCTTTCCATCCCTGGGAAGGGGGTTGCTGGTCCACACAGCCCAGACAGCAGTTTAACCCCAGGGTCAGAGGCCAGTCAGGCGTTATCTACTGACTGGGCACATTTCCTCTACATCTGTGGCTTCAATATTCCCGAAAAGACACTGACAGGAGGAGGAGAGCTAATGGGAGCTCCTCTGGTATTTAGAAATTTAAAGGCCCACATTCATTTTTAATGACCTTGGAAACTCACTTAAAAAAAAAAAATAAATGCCTAAACAAAAACAAACAGTCAAAAGCAATTTATATCGTGTGAGAGAATGAAAAATAATTTTAAGCCTTCCCTACCCGATTTTTGAGACTTCTGGCTGTTGGGCAAGGAGAGTTTTGGTGTGTACTTCGTTAACTAGAGTGTAATTTTCAGGATAACATCCTGACTATGAGATAAATTGTACAGTTGTACCTTGGATGTACAATATTAAACTTTTATTGCATAGGATGAAAACAATTCCTACCTTAGTAAGGTAAAAACCATAATTATCTCCTCCCTATTCTTCAGCACAGTTAGAGTTTGACAGACTCTTCTCAGTCTGCATTAGGCTTGGGGCTGGTTTTTGTGCTAAGCTCTTATTTGGTGCATTCCTGAGAAGCTTTAAGCCACTGTCAGTTTCCAGCTGTCTTGGAGGTGCCAGCTGGAACAGCCCTGAATCTGATCCCATTCACGTTGCCTGCAAAACAAACAAGGAGCTGCTCCAGCACCTCAAAACCAGGCAGGCAGACTGGGTCTCTGATTGCATTCCATCTGCCAGACACCAGGACAGAGAGGGCAGAAAGTCAGTGGAACAGTTCTTTGCTGCCAGTGACCCTCTGCTAGTGGGTGCCCCAGGTAACCAGCCGTCCCACCAGGACAGCTGTTCTGCATCAGCAAGGGCTATAAAGCAGCCAAGCAGCCTTTGCTGCTACAGAGCAGAGGGCCAAGGTCTGTCATAAGAGATAAAATAAAGCCAGGTGCAATTACCCTGGTATAGCTGAACTCCTTTTATTGATTATGCTACAGGATTAATTGTTGAATAATGCAGTTATGCATGGAGCCGAGATGACTGTCTCCAGCATAGAAGGCTCCAAGAGTTTTAGGTGCATTGCAGTTTAATCATTTTTATTTTGTTATCTTTTGCTTAAGATGATGAAACCCAAACATTAACAATTCAAACACTAACTGATTGGGCTTTACTAACGGACCAAAGAGTTTTCCAGCATACTTAGCTGATTATTATACAGACTATCAAAAACCAGTGACCAGAAGACACGTCATAAGGACTTTTTGCCAGTTCTTATGAGTCATCGATATTCACTGACTCCTTCCCACCCATATCACAAAAAACATCCCTATGATTAGTCAATTTCCCACCTCTCATGTCATTTCCCTCCCCATCTACAAGGTTGGTCCTTAGGAGAATGACCTAATGGGGCATTTGTCTAGACTATCCTTTAATTGACTCTAGCAACAGGACTTCTTTCATATCCCTGGGGAGATCATTCCATCGCCCAACAGACTTTAATGCCAGGAAATGCTTCCTGATATTCACCCTACCTCCTCCATCCTCAGTGTCATCCCAGGATCCAAGCTTAGATAATGTTGCGTAGAACCAGAGCTGTACAACCCACTCATCTCATCAATGTACTTGCATATGGATCACATTTCCACCAGTCCTGTTAACTTCCATTCATCAAGTTGTGAACACTTTTCCTTTCAAAGACCTAGATGAACATAATTATTTTCATTTACTCACTTGCCTGCACAATAACTTGATTAGCTTACAGAACAGAATTTTGATAGTGGTGAAAGAGGGAATATAGCCATCGGGGAGCCACAAAAAACAATCAATCACATGTATTTTAATATACTACAGAGACAAAGAAATGCTTATGTTCTTTCTTCAATAAATTCAAAACTCAGAATCGAGAAGAATTATTTTTAGAAATGGCTGGTTCAAAAGAACTCAGTTTAGTTTCATTTACTGCCAGGGAAATGGCATAAATACAGAACAACAGGTAGTAATATATATATTAATAATGAGTAAATCAATTGTTATGGATTGTTCAATATTGTGCTTATTATCCAGATTTATATTCATCTACACAACTAGAAATGATGCGCTTTAAATAATCTATAACATGTTATTCATGAATTGAGTATTCTTCTCTATTAATAATTTACTAACAGTTTATAAAGTATTTATAATTTTATTCTTCATATAAAAATATGATCTTTGCTCCAAAAGCAAATGATAACTTAGGACATCCCTACTGGTCTAAACTGGTGACACATAAGAAACCACCATGAAGCCGCTGAAGCACCATGTGGGCAACCTCTGCAGTCCCCATAACTTGCTTCAACTGCTTTAGTGGCTCTTAGAAAACCTGATAGGCAACACAACTTGATTTGTAATTTTGTAAAAACTGGTAGAAAAGATGATTAGAGTCAGACTAACACTCTCATTTTATTTGAAAATCCCTTTTCATCTGCTAATTTGGAACTCCATTAGGAATACAAGCTAAGAGGGGATCGCCCAGGCTGCCATTATGCAAGTATCATCATCATTATTATTATGATTATAGAATTGTGACTTCTTTTCACCTTACCAGTCCCATCCAGAGACAGAAACAATCCCTGCTCCACTTTGAGTGCAAGTCACACTGCAAATGACTAGAGAGATGCCGAGAAGATATGAAGTAATAAGATTTCAACAGCCAGCGAAGGTCAATGATTCTCTGGCTTCATCAAACTGGAATTGCTACAGCTGCAGTCTTCCAAAGAAAGGTCCACCAAGTCCTGGAAAAAGTAACATCAAAGTCTTGAATGAGAACCCTAATCCATTAATTGCCACAGAGGAAAGAAAGAATCTGGTTTATTGGTCAGCCAAGGAATTAACAGAAAGCATTAGGAGAGGTATTTCTGGTAAAACCAAAAATAATGGTATAAATACTGAAAGTACTGATAGAAGCCTGTGGAAATATTTAATCTAGTTCTGGTATTTAATGACAATGACCTTTCTGACACAAGTACAGGAGGAGCTTTGTCTTTTTTTTTAAACAGCCAAAGATTAAAACAGGTTATTATGACACATCTTAAATGTATTCAGGCTTCAGGACAATGAGGCCAGAAGAACAGTAAAGAAAGATTATTTAAGTCAAAGAAAAGCATTGGAACTAGATCAGTCAATTATAGAGTGGCCATGAATATTTTTATAGTGAAACTTCAAGTATGAGTATTGATTAATTGAACATTGTAACTCTGCAATGGTTTTCTAAAGCTGTCATAGCTGTTATAGGAAGTAATCTGAACTGGTATTTGATAAGACTTTGAAGGGCCTGTATTGCCAAGGAGACACAAGTACTGCATGTCAGTATATCCCCAAAGGGTTAAAAGGAGACTAGATTGTTCTTTATTTGCATTTTATTTATATTATGCTTCAGTTTCTGTGGATACTTCTGAAGACCAAGAAGGATTTATCCCTCTCTCAGTTTCTGGTAGCTTTATGGGATTTGCTGCACGCAGTTTTGGTCTTTCTTTGAAGTACTGCTGGTTGGTCACCATGAGGAGTAGATGCAGCAAGAAGTAGTGATATACTGACAGATCCACATACGTTTGGTTTAGATGGAAGCAGGAACTGATAGATGAACACTTGGGAGCAGAATAAAGTTTGCTAGATATACCTAGATAACACAAACATGCTTTATTCCTTTAGGTAACTCCAATAGTACAATACATGAGTGATGGGGCAAAACAGAAAACGGAAAGAAAAGTCTTCTGGGTGCTTGTACTACCTGGATTTTAATTTGAACTCAGTTGCCACAAACTTGCTAGATGGTCTGTCTTAGTTTGTATCTGAACGACCTTTGAAGTCTTGAATATCCTGGACCCTTCTGAATCAAGTTTGGGGCTGCAAGTCTTCCCCTGTGCAGGAAGAATAATTTCAGAAAGAGCTGGAACAGAAGGAGGATTTGTTATGGCTTGTAGATTGGTTGATTTATCCAGTTGGGAAACAGTGACAAAAATTCTATTTCCTCATTCCCCAGAGGAAAGCTGAATGGCGGAGAAAATTAGCCAACATTTTTCAATAATTTTTTTTTTCTCTTACTTATTATTGCCAGCTCTGCCCCATCATTTGACTACACTTAGGATATTAACTCCCCCTCACACACACCTCTCTGCAAGATATTTTCTAACAATACTTAATAATTTTGCTACAGGAGTGGCCCAAGTAACTGGGTGCTCTCCTGTTCTGTCCTCCCACACACACCTCAATCTTCTTCCATGTTCGCTCAGGAACAGCAGCCTTCTCTTTCATGCGTCTGTGCTGTAAGTGGAAAGAGGATTTGACTTAAAGGGACACTGACAACTGGTTTAAAATCTTGAGATAATTTGTTGTCAAAGTCATTTTTTTAACACAATCTGGGGGACGAGAGAGCAAGTGATCTGTTAAATGAAGGAGAATAAATTATTCCCAGTCATTACTGAAAATACAAACACAACCAGGTTGAGCTAGAGCAAATTAAATTGATTTTAAACAAAAGTGAGCCTGACCATTCGTGTTTCATCACCTCCTCTGTGGCACTGTCAGCAGGCTTTCTCTGAGGCAGGCTGGCTTCTCCTGACTTCACTTCTTGTTCAACAGAATTTAGTATTAATCTGGTCACTTCTAGAGAAAGTTGAAAGATAGTGCTGTTTTCTCAGACTGTCGCAACTGATTAAGTCTTGTTTCCCATCTGATTGAGAAGATATAGGAAGGTGGCAAGCTTTTGTCTTGCAGTGATTTTCATGCTTGAAACCTGTAAATTCCCAGCTCTCTCTTACACACCCTGTTTCTCCCTGTAAGTAGGCACAAACTTAAAACACCAAATCTGAAATCTAGGAGATGAAGAGAAAGATCCAAGTTTTCACTTCCCAGTAGCCTTTCTGAAACTTTTCTGGCACCTCTTTCTTAATTTGCTGCTTGATGTTATTTCTCTCCCACTAGATGATGTTAGGATACAAGTTTTTGTTATTGTTTCTTTTTCAGTTAAAATCATGCTATTAAATTAATTTATGCAGAAAACCAACACAGCAGTAAAGACAGAGTAGGATGTTGCTAAATGCTGATGAAAGCTGAGGTATATTAACCAGTTATAAATGTGTTGCTTTACTCTCTGGCTTTGAAGTCGTTTCTAAAAAGTTCCTAACTCTTTCATGCTTCACAACATACACAAAGTGATACAGAGAAATACAGTTAACTCCACCTCAGCTCTTCCCTGCCTCTGTACCTGCATTATACAAGATTGTGTGAGTCTGATTCAGAGTTTTTCCTCTAAAAGCAAAAAAAAAGATGATGAACTGAAACATCTCCTGGCATGTGTTTCCAGTCCCAGAGTGTCTTTTCAGACCACATAGAGAAAAAACTCCTGCTTAGGATCTTGCTATGCTCCTGGCTGCAAGGTGGCCAACGGAATAGCTGGAGAAGTGGAGCGACACAAGCCAGCAGCAGGGTACACAGGACAAACCCTGACTTGGTAACCCTAGCAATGTATTAGCCATCTCTCCTGAGCTTCATTCTGCCTAAAAAACATTTGGGACACCAGAGAGAGTGGTCAGGAGATGCTATCGATGGCCACTGAAAGAGTAGCCCATTAGGGAATTGCCTCACTTGTGCTCATGGCACATTACTGACATAACACCAAATTCAGTGGCTATTGCATAGAAACAGTTTAAAAACATCTTGGAATCTCCATCAAGGCCAGGGTTGCCCTGTAGATGAAAGTGACAGCTCCCCATGTATGACACTACTAACAAGCAGAAAAAAAATCAACCTTGATGGAGTAGTTCACAAAATAGTCTCCATCAGGCGCCAGCAGCTTTTTAAATATTAACCAGCAAGATCTGCTGGCTACCTCTCTGGGACTACCGTCTCTGACACTGGTGATCCCAGTGTGTCAGCATAATTTAGCAGCTAAACCCTGGCTCCCAGTGAGCAGCTCACAGATGTGGATTTTAATTAAAAATATTTAATTTTCAGCTCCAAGTTTCATTTGCTCTACCTGGCATCACAGTTTCTGCTGTTCATCACACAGACCGCTACAATGCTGCTCTGAGGAAACCTCAAGCAGCTTCCTCTGCCTATGGCAGTTCCTCTAAATGGCCCCATGGAGCCCAGTTTTGTGTTCAGCCACAACAACCAAAGTAGAGAGCTAAAAAAAGGAAAAAAAAAATCATTCGTGCCTCAGAACCTACCTTATATCAGACAAATTCACACGGAAATTAGCAATATGGAAAGTGCACCTTTCCAGACCCACCAAGATGCATCCCTGGACAGCCTTATTATTGTTTTTCATCTGCAGGAGTCTGGAAACTCCAGGCATTGCTCAAATCTAGGGGTGGGGGAACTCTAGTTTAAAATTAGCACCTCAGGGTTGTAGCTTACAGTATTTGACAACAAGCTCCAGAGCCCAGATGATACTGTGGCCCTTTTGCTTGAGATAAGATGTTGCTTTCCCAGAGCTACTGGAGCCTCCCAGGCTGGACCCTCACAAGATCCAGTGGAACCTTACATAGTTCCTTCACCATACTGTTTTGCTTGCCAAAAAAAGGCAAGACAGTTCTTCATTGAGTCCCAGTGTTATTTTTTATCTATCATCACTAATTTACCTTGTTTTAATTTATTCGATGGGAGTAGTTTTATATAAGATTTCTGCTAACAGGTTTCTACATCTGCAGACATATACAGAGTGAACCCCTAATTAAACGTGGTTGGAATAAGCTTTACTGCAGTTTCTGCTCACAAAAAGTGTTTTACCTTTTTCTTCAGATTGCGCACACAAACAGCACACACAACAGGCTTCCATAAACAGACGCTTCTTTTGAATTTAGCAGAAAACTTGGAGGATTTTGGAAGTAGAACATTATGGTTTATACATACCTAAAAAAAATACTTAAAAATTTACATTTAGGTCCCAAGGTTTTAGGGAGCATGGAATAAATTCATTTTCCTTACATGGGAATGGAGCAGAAATCAAGAAAAGAACCCAAGGGCAAATAGGCTTCACTGTACTCTATAGCCATGTCATTCAATATTCAGGTGTTGCTAATTATTAAATAGATGATAATTTTGATTATGGAAAATGTTTTGAAACTTTGGGGGGTTTCAATGTTCTGTTTAATTGTCAGTGGGGAGGGTCATACCTCCTCATTGCTTTGAGAAAGAATCCCTATGTCCTCTAAAGAACCCCCTGTTAAAGGGCTTGTATAACTCAGTTTTCACAGAACCAGTGAGAACTCATCCCCAGAGAAAGACTTTGTGAACTGTTTGGGGGAAGGACAGTACATGGTCATATAGCACCTGATGCAAGGGAGGCACGACATATGACCCTTATCACAAATGGGAAAACAAATATCAACAAGACAGATTGAAGAACACATCAGAAACAGTAAAAATAAAGTTAAAAATAATCACTGATAACATTTAGCCTGGAGTGCTTTTTGCTTTGTTATTCTATATTGACAATCCCACCTAGAAACGGGTCTCTAAGACTTTCTGACTTGTAGACAACCCAGTTTGTTCCATAGACCCCAGTGTATTCATTGTCACCCATGGGAGGGCCTCAGGGCCTTTGCTGTGCTGCATCTTTGGGGATGGATCAAATGGCTCTTAGACGAGAACAAAACCAGACATTTTCCAACCAAATACCTCTCAGGTCACTGAGCAATGCTCTGGTGGCTCTGCCTCGCCAGCAAATGCCCATGCTGAGGCACATCAATAAATAGCTTTGCCTTAGGAACCTTCCTCCTCTAGGGTTTCTTTGTACTGATGGCAGGAGGAGATGCGTGTCCCTGCCTCAGCCAGCACCATGCATGGTCCAGCGAGCTGGCTGAAACCCCTGACACAGGCTGGGTGTGTTCAGATCCCAACCTGTTAACTGGAGCATTAGTGGCATGCACACAGCTTTTGATCCATCAGCACTGCTAGTGAGGAATGTAAGGGTAGAGGTGCAGCTGGCTGAAGGAGAGCAAATGAGAAATAGTAGAAGCCCCTGTTAACTGGACTTCGGGGTGAATTGCATCAACATCTGCCTGTTACTGCACTGAGATCTTAGAAAGCAGAGCCCCCATGCTTTAGAGACAAATGCTTTAAAGACAAAAAACCCCAAGTCCCTTACTGTAACAACTTATGGCCTTGAGACATATAATTATTAATTCAGATAAGGTTTTCTGTCAGAAGCTAACACTTTAGAAGGCAATCAGGTACTGCCACAGGTGATTGCCACAGCAAGGACATTTGGGGAGTATCTCATGATAGCTTGGTAAGTGCTGCCATGGGGTCTGGAGCATAGCTGCTTCATCACTCCATTCCTGGCTGTCATGTTGAAGGACGGTGAAATAACATCCTGTAGTTGTTCATACTAAATGGAAATGAGCCGTATTACCTCTACAGGCAAACAAATCTCTTCTACAGCTAGATAATGCTGCATGAATATATGTAGAGTGACTTCTAGACTTCCTCAGGAAAGAGCAACCAGATTTTACAGGGCACCAAACCCTCATTCTCAGTCATCTCACCTGAAAGACTGGACAATGGAGGTCATACTACACCCATACCTCGCATTATGGGATTCCAGACAGGTCCTCTAAGAACAACTGTTTCCTCTTCTTTCCTTGTGTCCTGGAAAATTCACAAACAGTGGCTGATGGTTTGGAATAGGCTACTCTTGGTGGGCAAAGCTGATCAAAGGATACTTGGAACTTTGCACACTTTTCTCTCTTCTAAGCAGCAACTGAATGTGAGATAAAAGCTGAGATGCCCAAGTCCCTCAGTATGAAAGTTTCCAGGCTAATTTTTGAAGATTTTTGAAGCACTGAAAAAGAAGTACACTGAGGCAGCAGGTATTGAAAAGCATATCAGAGCAAGAACATTCACTTTCCTCTTCATCTCTCTGCCTGCTCCACTACAGTCAAAGGTTTCAATATCTCTCCTTCCTTATCATCCATATCATGAGTAGCAGACCATGCACCCAGCAAACCCAGAAAGGGTTGTCCCCAGATCCTTTTCCATTTTCATCCCCAGTCAAAAGCAGCATGACTTCAATATGGTAATGATGTTCTGCATTAACTTGTCCTCCAAACAAGGACTAGTTTGTCATCAGACAGAAATGGAAAAGGGTCAACCTTTCCTGCCCTTCTGCACATAACAATTCCTCCTTTCAGGAGGAATGGTTTGAAAGATCCAGTTATCGTATTGCACAGAGTGACACCTCCAGAACCAGACTCCTCCTTTCCCTTTTTTAGGCTGTGAACAAGTCCTTGGTGTTTTGGTCAGGCCACTTTTTCAATACAGCTTCTGTCACTAGGAAAAGAAAAAAAAGAAGAAAAAAACAAAAAGAGGGGGGAAAAAAAAAAGAAAAATCTGATTTTTTTAAAAAAAGTTCTGCAAGTATTATACGCCCCCCCCCTTTTTTTTAATATTTTCCCTCTTCTTACATTCACGCAAGCAAAACAACAAGAGGCTCCTCTGATGAATGTGGTGGATCGCCATGGTTACGGTTCAGAGATGCAGCAAAAAGCAATTATGGTGGGACATAGTCAAGAGAAAAAAAAAAAAAAAGAGAAGAGAGAAATGCACCTCTTTGTCAGAATTTCAGAACAGCTGTAATAACACTTCTACACCCCAACCAGTGCGAAGTAACTGAAATATTGTGGCATGTTAAATGCCAACGCATTAAATATCGGGATTTCAATGTCACATTATTTAAAAAGACAGGAAGCATTAATTTCCAGCTGCACTTTCAGCTTTTTAAGTCATCTAGGGGGAATAGGGAAAAAGGAGCAAGTCTGTGGCACAGGGCCTCACATTTTGAGGTGTGAAATAAAACACTGTTCAGCAAGGCAGTGGAATGCACTTGTAACAGATTTAATCTGACAGCAGCTGCGGTTTCCTATTTAAGCTTTGTGTGATTTATTTTTCCCCTTGGTGTTGGAGCTCCTGAAAGAGATGGCGATGCTCTCCTGACCTTTCCCAATCTAAGGATCTCAAAGCGCTTTAACCCTTGTATTCATTTTCACAGCCTGCAATGGATGAGGGAGGTAGGTTGTCACTGTTCTCACACAGTAGGAAAGACTTGCTCTTTCCAGCTCAAGGGTCACAGATGGGATGTCTTGGTTTAGGCCTCTGCAAGGACTGGGAGAAGCAGGAAATTCTCACTTTACATGCTATTATTTTAAGACCATACTGAAAATAAAAGCTACATATCACAAACTGGGATTATCTGTGAAGCGCATGCATGTCCGTAACATTTATTTCTCTGCTGCTAACAAAAAACCAGTAAGACTCGCCTCTACTCTTTCTTATTTGCATTTAATCTTAAGGATTTTTGTCACTGGTCTTACAGATGTATTTTTAGTGGCAGCAGTCACCTAAGGTACTTCCCTTCCTCGCCATACCTGTTCCATGCTGCAGCCCAGTTGTGTTCTTGTCTTCCAGGCTATGAATCATACCGGGGATGAGATCTTGCTGAATTTTAACCCATGGAAAGAGTTGGAAAGTGAGAAAGGACTGAAATGAATCTGCACCTCCTACCGTTCACCAAGCCATTATGCAAACTGTAGTGCCAAAGTCCAGAGGTAGAGGAAAACATGAAAGATAAAAATGATTATGTGCATGGTACACTTCAGCTTCAACAAAAAAAAAGGATAGGCAGAGCAATACAACTAGTGATAGACAAAATATCTCAAACAAGACAAAGATTAACCACTTCAGATTATTTACCTCTTTTCTGAACACTTCCCTCCAGTTATGTTTTGTGTGTCTTCATGGAAAAGAGCTCTCAGAATATTCATCCCAGTTCCAGTTTTCCTCCATACGGTCACAAGAACAAGCTCCGCCATCCATCCAGGACTGACTCAATGATGGACTGAGATAAAAATTAGGTTTCCCAATTGTAGCAGTGTCCCACTGTTCCTCTCTCTTTTTTTTTTTTTTCCTATATTATGCCTAGAAAAATCAAAGCTTCAGGCTGCCTCCTCAAGCAAAAGAAATCCGAGAAAACCTGTGTATGAAAAGGTGTAGCTAAATTTGAAGGAAAATGAAGTATTGCCAAGTCTCATGGTTACATAACACAAGTCTTATGATGTATTGGGTTTTTAAATTTTTTTTAGCAGTGGCTAAGAAAGAAACAGTATGAACATCTTAGTATAAGAACAGTGGAGAATCATAAAAAATAGAAAGAAGGGACTCTAAAGGTTCAGCAGTGAGAGAAAGCCTAAAAAAAAAAGCCCCGTAGAGCCTTAAATTCTTTTCCTTTTTAAAAGCAATCCATGATTTAGACAAGCTTGTCGTAACTTCTGAACACTGGGGATATGCCATGTTTGATTAGGTGCTTGAGAAGAACTGAGTAGCAGGGGTTTAGAAAAATTTGTTGTAGGAGAAAAGCTCTTCGGAGTGAAACTCTGATCTAATGTTCCAGGTTGAGCCTTTTTTTGACAGAAACAATGGAAGTCTCAAGAGGTAAACCAACTCTCAAAATTAACTCTCCTCTAAATCCAACAGATGGATGTACAGGAAGGTTGTGGTGTCTCAGAATACTCCTCTGCCAATTCACCTTGTGTTCTCTCAGCACTGGAAATGTAAATCTGAAGACAAACAATAAAATTTACTTCCCAATTTATATTTGTATAGAAAAAAAAAAAATTCAGCCTCAGTTTCCCTAGATAAATTGATGAAATTTGATGTTTGAGCCTGGTAAAAGATTTTCCTATAGAAATACATACTGAAAAGTGAAAGATAAAATGCCATCGGAGACTGTTTTCCAAGAAATTAAATTTTGGCCCAAAACCAGCTTCTTGCAATAAACCCTCAGTAGAATTATCACCAACCTACATTCCAGGGAGGTGGGACTCTTTCCTTTAACCTTTTCTTTGCTAATTCATGCCTTTGGAGATTTCCACTCCATTTTAGACCTTCTTCTGAGCAGTTCCCAAATCAGAAGCAAACAGCCTAATCAGTGGGGATCCCCAACCTGGGGATTCAGTGAGAGCATGGTACGTTGTCAACAAGCACCAGAGACAACATTAGCTGATGAAGTCCTAGGCCAGAAGAGTGGCAAAGTGGATGAAAGAAGTGAGGCTCCAAGCTGGGAAAAGCAGTTTTTTGCAACACGTGTCAAGCAGTCAAAGAAAAGGCTGAACGTATAAGCTGTTCTAAAAGTTTCAAAATCCTGCTCTCCTTCCAAAAGAGATAAGAGAGATCAAAGGCTCGAAACCTCAAAAGGGAGCAACTTATGAAGTGCTGGTTTTGAATATGGTTGCACTTCAGCTAAGATCCAGAACCAGTTATGGATGTCTCCAAGAGGAAAATATCATTAAGCTGAACGAAAGTTCAGTTGAAGTGGCAGAGCCCCTGAAACTCACCCAAATAAATAGGATCTAGAAAGCACACAGAGCTATTTCTGAAAAAAACTCAGTATCCCTGTTGGTAACTCCCTAGAGATGGGCTCTGGAGATGGAAAGCAGATCAGACCAGCTGAAAGTGCCACAACCCTCTGAAGCAGCGCTTACCATTGCCAAGGTATCCTTTCTGCTACCTGCCCTCATCATTTATACCAGAGAAAGAAAAGAAGACATTTTAAAGCAGAGGTTTCATTGTAGGTTGTTATTTTCTAATTGCTTTATTACTTGTTCTTTGCATGTGCCAGATAAGTGGACTTGCGAATGGCTTTAATTAGAAATGATGATTACACCGGGCCAGAATACAGTGGACAATTTCTCTTCAGCAATCCTGCTGGGGATACACATGGCCAGTTTGCTAGGAAACAAGCTGAAAGTCAATGCTAGCTTCATTTTTAGGTTGCAGTTGCTGTGCCTCGTTCGTACAGCCAGTAGTTGTGAATAATTCCTCATTCTTAAAGAATTTAATGGAAGAAAGTAACTGCATTCACAGTAGAAAGGCCCACTAAAGGAATTGTGCAGTTTCCGTTAGTGGATTTATCCTCTGAGGCAAGATCAGATGTAATCAACGACAAACTGGAGAACTACAACCAGGAAAACTGTGTGTTCTCTCAGACTTGCTAAAGGGCTTGACTATCTGAAAGTTTTCCTCCCTCCTACACAAATGAGATTACTTTGCCAAGAAATAGATACTAGCTTTCTCCACACCCCTTGTTTTACTTGATTTACTAACAATCCTCCTATGAATGGGGCTCAGTGAGCACAATTATACACCCAAGCAGGGATGCAAGTTGTTGGAATAAATAGTAATTTTAACTCCCACATTGAAGATTTGAAGATTTGCAGGTAAGTTCTTCGAGTCTGGTCCAGGTGCTTTGTTTGATCTTAGCCACCCTTAAAATTCTCCTTGTATTTCTCAGGAGATGTGATTGTGATCATTATCAAGCAAGCAAAATTAGGAAAAGTAAGGGATGAAAGTAAGACTTTCACTCCCCAATACACACATGATACAGGACACTCGCCTGCAGAATAGAAATTACTCCAATCAAAGTGAGATTCACATGCTCCCAGGCAGAAGCTGTTCACTGATATCTTCCTATTCATCTTGTGGCAGAGCTGCAAGGTGGGACCACAGGTGGAGTCCTGACTTAATCTGAAAATGGTACCCAGGAGAAAAAGTCCTAACAAACCAGCTGTAGAAGTGGTATATCTAAAAGAAGAGGTTGCCCGGAATGACTGGCTATGGATGCAGATTTTGGGTTGGTTTGGGTTTTTTTTCCCTTTTGTTACACACTTATTAGATATTTTGCCTTTGTTCTGTTAGCTGAAATAAAAACAGTAAACATTTCCTTTAAAAACAAAGATAAGCAGTGCATAACTGGTTTCAAGGAAACTATTGTACATTTGAAGGTGAAGGGAGCTGTGGCTGCACATCATAAAATGCCTGTAAAAGCCATTGTGAAGATTGAGACTACTCTCATAGGCTCACATTTATGCAGGAATCCTCATCTCCACTGGTAAAATTTCAGGGGTCTGTAAGTGGTAAAAAAATACCATCAATCTGCTCAAGAGGTTGGTATCATGGTTATTGCATTGGACTGACTCAGGAGAACTAGGGACAATCCCTATGCACGTACAGCCCTGCTGCACGATCACACACAGGTCAACCCAATCTGGTTCAGGTGTTTAACCCACTGCATCTCCAGCTCCTCAGAGAGAGATCGCAGGCTACACTGAGCTCCCACAGGAAAAGAGTAGATAACCATTTCAGATAAAGCTGAAATTCAGACAAGAACTGTTGTGAGTTTATCTAATCTGCACTTGACTTGATGTAGTTTTGCAGGCACAAATCAGAGCTCAAATCTTAAATTTTTTAAATGCAGTGGACTCCATTTCAGACTTAAATGTGGTCAATCACATCATGTAAACATTTCATTTTAAGCATCATCTTTGAGCGGAACTGCCAGGTACACAGACGACAAGAAGGGCATTAGCAAATCATTCCAGAAAAAAAAAAAAAAGGTGTAAACCTTTCAGAGAAGAAAGGAGAGCTGCAAGCTCAATGGGCCAGAGCCAACTTCATGCTCCAAAATATATCTCCTTCCATAAGGTTTTGAAGGAGATTTCTGACTTTGAATCTTCCTTCATTTATTACATTTTTTTACAGGAAAGTCTGCTGAGAAGATGTATGTGCTCTAAAGGGGTATGGAAAGGAAACAAGAGACCTGGAGAAGGGGCTGCAATGAGTGCTGGGAGTGCACAGACACGTTAATGAAATTCTGACCTTTCTGACAGCTCCTGGCTTCCCATCAGCATTATGTTGGGGCCATGACGATCGCCTTTCAGCCTGTGCATTGCCTGCAGCAGAGTGTAGCAATTTATTTATAATCAGTGAACTTGTATCTTTTTTTCATTGCATCATGATGGCAACTGAGCAGAGATTTTCAAGCAGAGGATGAGAACATCAACTGAGGTAAATTGGGAGCTGCTCAATTCAGGTTAAATGGAACTGGGCTTATTTTAACAACTACATTTCAGTACAGGATTCACTAATGACTGAACTATTCCTTTCCGCCTTTCTACTGTTAAATATCACTTCCCTTCAAGTCAATGACAAAACTCTCTTAGGCAGTAGTAGGAGTAAAATGCCATTAAAAAATTCTAATACAGCTTCTAATAAAAGGTTTGGGTGGGAAGGATAATTGCTGAGATTTTGTTTTCCTGTGATATCTTAGGTTAACTTATTATCAGAACTATTGCTCTGTTACAAAATATTTTCCAAAGTCTTGCAATGAAACATAGTTGGAGATTTAAATAAAATATATTAAACACTATCAGATGTTTTAACTAATAGCTTGCCGCTTTCTGCTTCAGAAATGGCAGAAAATGTCTTGGCATTTAAGAGGAATGTATAAATCCGTATTTGTATCATAGTGCTTACTATCAAGTTATGAATTGATTTGCTTCTCACACATAACTGACCAGACACCAGCAAATTTAGTACTAAAAGACTAAAAAAAATAGAAGCATTACTGACAAAACTATGTGATCTAAAGTCAAGTCTGATGTCTATAAAGACACAGAGATAACTTCTAGCAGCGTGTACCTGTCTTTTGCTGCTACATTAGTAGGAGCTCCTTAAAAGAAACTACTTATTGAGTAGCAAGGTATGAGATTTCTTGATAATGTTTGTTCTCCACTAAATTTCAAAAAGTTTTAGACCTAGGTAAGGGTTTTAAGCAATGTTTTGCAGATGTTTGAATTAACTTGAACTGCTTCTGTAGTGCTGATGCCTCTTTAGTGTTTTATAGGGTCAGTGTTACAGGGAAAGAATTTTATGTGAAGTAAGCAAATGTAAGATACTTGGAAAACATGACCAACCATAAGAGAACATCAATACCAAAAGCATGACTTCAAAAATATGCTTAAGAATTCAAAAAGCTCCACAGGTAAGAGTCCACTGGAAATAATGTGAAATACAAGTGGAACTGGCTATGACCTTCTGAAGAACTTTTTTTTACCTTAGAGTGCAGGACCACGGCCTCCTCGTAGGCTGCTAGAGACAATCCACCAGGACAAAGTCTCCATGTGACATCATTCAGCATTTTCAAATGTTAATCTGAAAAAAATTATGAACAATATTTTCCAAGCTTTAGGAACAGAAAGTGTAGAAGAAAAATCTAAGTTAGAATATAAGAACTATTCTTTTCATGGACCATGCCAGCAAAACTTCATTTTTCTCTCTCTCTAGATAGTAACACCACCAGCTCCAAAGGATGCAAAGCCTTTGATCAAGCAGCTCCAAAAGATGCAAATTCAATTCTCAGCAGTACTGCCTGACACAAAGTTTTGTCCTATGAAGTCAGTCACTGGATCTCCAGACAACAGACTCCCACGCTAGGGGTCAGCTGCTTTCAGCACTGCTATTTCACCTTTTAGAGGGTGGAAAACATGCTAGTAGAGAGTTTATTTTGGCCCCATATTACAGGGCTGGCCACACCGCATCCAACAGAAGACTGTTGTTCCAACAATGGAAAACGGAAGGGGGGAAGAGATGAACTTGGAGCACACAGTGCACCAAAGCCAAAACACACATTGCAGACATTTCTTCTACAGTGGGATACTCAGGTTGAGCCAAGTCAATGCTCTGCAAGTCTAAAAACTCACACTCTGGAAAGCACTAGCCCTCAGCAGACCCTGACAGGGCAAAGGCATATTACTCTGGGAAAACAACTAGTAGAGGAGAAGCTTGAGGTCTTTAACAAGTTGCTCCTAAGACTTAATATTATATCTCCTTCTCTTATTCATTCCCTTCCTACAGCCTGTCCCTCCCAGGAGGCTGTGCAGAGTTAAGTCAAGTCATTTGTCTGCAAGACAAAGGAAGAGGAGGGTAAACAGCAACTAAGGGAGCAAAAGAGGAGATTGCTCTTTACCCTTTTCTCTTTGCTCTGCAAAGGAGAGCGCTCTCCTAGCTCTGTGAGGGAGCTGTTGAGGGCAAAGAGAGGAGGGAGAAAGATCATGCAAGAGAAACCACCAGCAAAAGCAGGTTGTCCTCCTCTGACTCCATTTACTCTGCACATCAGCTACAATGTGAGGATGTCTGGAGCAATTCCTTCTGGATTACACAGATTCATTCATGGCAAAACCAGAGGAACTACTTGATTGCAGCTTACCTATCTTTGCCGGTGTGAGAAAACACAGCTGTGCATAGCCCCAGATCACTGCACAGAGATGAAAATGACCAGAGGCTTCATCCAGGTGGTGGGTCATGCACAGGCAGTGGGAGGTTTGTCAAAGCATCCTCACCAAAATCATCAGCAAACCTACACCAACATGTGGCATTTGCACACTCAGTTACACATCTGAAGCCATGAACAGCAGTAGCCTGTGACTAGGATGCCCTAGCCTCTCCCTTCCCTAGCTGAAGCTCAAGATAGCTAGTTAAAGCAGAACAGGATTTTTTTCTTCCTCAGCCTCTAGGCAAAGAGTGTGAGCTGAGCTGTGGAGATATAAAAGGCTTCATCCCAAACATATGTGTGCTTTAGCATCGTACATTCCCTGGATTTTATACCACACTTCTTTCTTTGCTTTTCCTCCCTTTCTTCTTCCCTCCCCTTTCCACCTTTACACAGGCTCAAGCTGAAATCACCTTTTTTTTCTACCCTAGCCTCCTTTAGCATCTTTTCTTCTTTTTTTCATGCCTCATCACAATGGGCTGTGGTCACTCCTCTTTGACCACTAGTTTTGTCCTCTACTCTCTTCCCAATCATAATGCAACATAACAGTGTCAGCTGAGTTCAAACTAAAGCATCCAAATACACTATTTGGGATAGGATGCATAGGATGTAACTTAAGGTCAGGAATCCTACAATCCTCCATGCATTCAGCTTGTGCAAACAGCAGTAGGTATTTCTGTCCCTTCTACATAGGTACACATACACACACTCCTGCTTCTCCCTCCTCTATCAGCATTCCCTAAAAGCAACAGCAAAAGCAAATGTAACAACACTTTAATTATTCTTAAAAATAAAATATAAAGTAAAATAAAATAGGCAAACCCTGGCATATCTCCAGAGAGGAAAGCATCAGATCTCAGCTGGTAAATAAGATGTTACTGTGAAGCTTGTAAAGCCAACATTATTTCTCCTTTGTAAAGGCTGTACCTGTATAACATGAAGGGGGCTCAGTGACAGACACATTAAAACACCATTAAACTGTGAAATAGAACACAGTGTGAAAATAGATTTAACCTTCACAGCATATTGATCTCTACCCTGTGCCATGCCTAAGTTCTTGGACAACTGTTTTATAATAGGTTTTACTTATTTTCCTGTTGCTATTCTGACTTCCTCAGAGGAGGGTGTTATTTCTAAAAGCTCCTGACAGCTAAGGGAAAAGTGGGCTTGTTTCTTAGTCATCGCTCAGTGCTTGAGCGTTGCTGCTGCCAGCTGCTCCACAAACAGAAATCAGTTTTGTGCGAGTGAAGGATGGGTCTGGGCAGCAGTGATTGTGATGGGATGGGAGGAGGAGGAAAGGGAAGCGGAAAGGGAAGAGGAGATGGGCTGTTTGCAAGGACGGCTGAACAAAACTGTGCAGGATGCAGGCAACCAGGCTGAACCTGAAATGCCTTTTGAAAGGGACAGCGCCAAGATTTATTTAAGCATGCGGGGACATGGACTGTGTTTGCGAAGATAGGTAAAATAATTGTGCACACATCTGCATATTCAGGCAGGAAATCCTTCTGATTAATTGACTGCTAAGGGTCACTCTGCTGCCAGCCAGTTCTTACACTTTCACTGTGAGATACGGACTTCTCACAGCAATAAGTTATGCCATAGGACCTCTGAACCCCCCGTCACCTTCTCTTTGACCATTCATCCATCTCCCAGAGCCTTAAACTGAGAGTTCAAACCCTTCCAAACGGCCAGGTATTTTTCTTTTTCAGATCAGCTCAACAAAAATGTTCCACCCACCTCTACATTGGGATTTCCTTTCTGACTACCCCAAAATAAACCAGCCGGAACACCAGACAGATAATGTCCAGCCACGTCCTGTAGCCATGAACGATGGTTTTGTAACACCCATGCACATACAAGATAAATTTTTCGGGGTGTGGAGGGGTTATTTTTACAGAAATATTTCTAGTGCCTTGCCCACTGTGGTCATCTGTCAAATCCTGGCCTGGCCCATAAATATATGTGAAAGTGATGGTGAGTCCACCCATCACATATCCCTAACATGCTGCATGGAAATCAAAGCTCTAAGCCAGCTATTGGGCATGGCTGAGGCTCCCCTTGAGCAGCACATTGGATCTGTGTACCCAGCTCGTGCCAGAACATTAGCACCATACCAGACATGTTCATACACATGGTTCACAAACAATTTGCAAATTATCTGTGAAGCAACCATGCAGTTGCAAACAACACAGACTATGGAGTTGAGTACTCATCAGTGCTGTCCAGAGCAACAGGAGAGTTGCACTGTCTTCAGCAGGGCTAAATGAATTTAAGGTGATGCTAAATGAATTTAAGGCACGACCCACCGAAAATTTCTGTAGCCTTTCCCTTTGGTTAAGCTTTCCAGTTTTCCATAACGCTGCACATCTTTATGTAGTATGAATACCAACACTCCTCCAAAACCGCAGTCAGTCAAAATGTATAGCAAGGTTAAACATCCCATACACATTTGAGCCATAATGTTAATAATAATGCTATTAATAATTAAAATAATGGGAAGGCTGATGGTAAGAAAACTGACCTTAAGAGCTGGTAATAGGAAAAATTATTTCTGGCAAAAATTTATAGGGCAAGCATGTATTTTACAGGAGGAGTCTTCTGTTCTGAATTACCTTAATCCAAGTCATACTGTGAAAATGGAAAAGATTGAACACATGACAAAATGGAAAATAACTATTTGGAACAAAATCCCCTGTAAAAAGGACTAACGCTATGCATGTGCAATAGAAAAACTGCAGAAACCCCACTTGTATCCCCACGCTGCTCATTTCCTGAGTGTGTTTGTACACCGTGCTCCTGGGTGCTGCCTCTGGTGAGCAGCAGCTCTGCAGGGCTTCAGGAGACAAATAAAATCCTTCAGAGACCCTTCCCAGGAAGGAGGGAAATGACAGCTGGAAAAGCAGCAAGTGTCACTTCTCTGCCATACAAAGGTTGGCCAGAATCGAGTTCTGAAATTGCCAGAGTTCTGCTGGCACAGGTAATAGGCAATCCTCTCTACTAATAGGGCACAAAGCCGCAGCGGAGAAGACATGCAACATTTGCAGAATTTGAGCTGTGCAGGAGCTCTCTTCTAGCTGATCACACAGATAAAGGCTCATGCAGCAAGCTTTTAACCCAGAGATGCTCATTGGCTGCCAGGTCTTCTCCTGTGCTTTGCCACATGCAAGTCCTGGGCAGATCAGTTTTGTTTGGCTGACAGGGCCCTGCATTGTATCACACTCTGGGAACAGTCAGCTACTGGCAGAAGCTGAATGGCCACTGCCTCTGTATAGCAATTGTCACATACAGACACCAAGCAGAGCTTGCTTTTGCAAACCCCGGCTACCTGAGGTGCTTGGAGCTCTTGAGGAGCCCTGTGCTTTCTGAAGGCCAATTGCTGTCCAATTCTTTGCCACCAAATCAAGGCAAAATTGAAACAATAGGGTTGAGAGAGCAACTGAGAGCAGAGCACAAGCTCCCAGCCAGTGAACATGAAGACTTTCCTTCACCTTCCCTACATCCCATCCATTTGTGGACACCACCCACGCTGTTTTTATGAACTCTCCATAGACTTCTGTTTCCCTGTAGTGTCCTACACAGGCAGTCCACAGCCTCTATTCCTGTTCCCAGTCTATACTATATAACTTCAACACTGTATTTCTCGTTTACCCTGCTCCCTAATGGACACCTTAATTGACTTTGTTTTGGTTAGCCTCTTTTTAAAGAACTATTTTGGATAATCCTCTCCTTCCCAATCCTTTGAAACTTTTACCTGGACTTACTTCTACAGCAAACTATGGGACTCAAAGGTCTTTCCTGGGGTCTGTACACACTTCTCTCAGCAGGACTCTAACACGGGGCTGTTGCTAATCCTGGACTTCCCTGTAGACAGAACAGGTTTACAGGCAGGGAGGAGCAGCTGATCCCCATGTTGGAAGAATACCACATGCAGCAGGATAAAACCAGTTTGGCACCTAAGTAGGAGAAAATTTAAGACATGACAAAGGAAAACATAAAAGCATATAGCTGAGAACAGGAAAATATAAACCACAATAATCCAGGTTGTTAGTAATGTTTTTGCCACAGACTTCCTCTGCGACCTTGGGAAAATATGCTTCCTCAGTAAATGGCTCAAGTTTTTCCACTTGCCCTCCAGTCTTCCAATCAAAATGCCACAATTCATAACTTCAGGTGTGAAGATTTTATTTGGATCTCCAAGTTCAACCACTTAATAAATCCATTTAACTGTAATCTCAAGTGCAAAGCCCCAGATGCAAATATCTTATTTAGATATTTTGAAGCAATAACCACACACGCCTATAGAAATATGATGAAAATAGTGACTACTTACAGCAAATAGCATTGCCTAGATTGATATTGTATCATGCTCGAAAGGTCTGAGCAAAAGCATCTGGACCATTATGGCAGAGTTAAAAACAAGCCCATCGAAAATGGATAAACAATTAAAAATGTATTGAAAGAAGAAAGAAAAAGAGAAATCATTCCTAATTAATTCTAGTGCCCTGTACAACCCTAGACTATTTGTAATCCTACAGGGAACATCTTTATTGATCTGGGGGACGCTGCAGCAGACTTCTGATGCTTATCTCAGCATAAAAACAGGCTCTTGTGATGAGCAGTGATTTAATTACATGACAATCACTGCTAACAATGCATGGCGAATACCAAAAATATGCAGAGCAAGAGTGGCAGTGATAAATGCAAAGGAATGGCATTGACTTTCAGTAAAGTCGTCTATTGCCAGAGATGGACAGAGACTCCCCCCCAACCCCAGCCTTTTTTTTCTAAGGTTGTAGCCGCTGTGCTGCTCCAGATACTCATTCTGTGCAGTGAGCCAACCACAGGCAGACAGGTAGAGGGAGAAATCACATAGCCACAATCAAAGCAAAATTCAGCACAGAAGTCAATGAAACTAAAAGTCTTTTTTTGTCTGTAGGAACATATGCTCTTTCCACTGTGCATCTTCACTTGAATATGAAGACAAGATGTTTACTTTACTTTAGAAATGGTGGTGCTTATGAAGTGAATAATATATGGATTTGCTATGCAGACTCAGGACCTTAGAAACAGTCAAAACCCATCTTCCACAAACAGCAGCTAGAATAGAAGTATCAGCAAGTATACGCAAGACAAGTCCTCTTTTATTCATTCATCCCTGTTGAGGATTACATGTAGTATTTTCCAGCATCTCTGAAATCACCCTAATAAGAGAATCATTAAGATTGGAAAAGATCAAGTCCAAATACTGGCGAGCAGACTTTGTACTTCTCTCAGGGTGTTTGTTATCCCCATATGCCTTTGGGACTGAAGGAGAATACAGGCTGACCTTGAATTTGGAAGTGTAAATCCTAACTCTTTAGGTTTTATCATCTCCAGTTGGTAGATGAGAGTGAAACATTTAACATTCTTCCCAGTCATTAAAGTAACCTGCCAGAAACACAGAGACCAAGAGCAGAAAAATCCTTCATTCATCTTCTAGAAATCTGAACACAAATCATGTGTAGGGGAGAAATCCCTAGCTAGGTAGTCCCAGAGGAAGCAGTCCCTAGCATAGGTTCCTTACTCACACCCATCCATCTACCCCTCACATCATTGGAGTCTAGTGCCTTATCCCTCCTTCCTGGGCTAAAGGCCACTCTTTAAATGCATTAGCTGTGAGCACATGGCTTCATAGAACTATTCTAGCAGCCGATGAGCTCTACTGCAAGGCACAATCTGTTGACCATCTAAATTAGACCACGGCTGGTGCTGGAGGACACAGAACCAGATGTATGCGATCATTATATGAGCCTGTCCTACCTTCCTGCTGCAAGGAAGCTCTCAAGAGGTTAGAAGACTGGTTGCACTAAGACATCAGCTCAAGTGAAGTTTATACCAGCATGTCTTCCACTTTCTTCTTTATACGCGGCAGATCATCTTGTTCAGTCAAGAGGGAAATTGCAGGTGTTCAATCCCACATGCAGGACTTGATTGGCAACATTTCTTCACATAAAATTTAACAAGAATCACCAGCCCTCAGGTTAAAGCCACGCTGAGAACTTGAACTCATGCCCACCCAGGTGCTGCTGCTGTTTCAAACACCGAGACCTAAATGCCACTTCCTGCTTCCCCATGCTCAGATTCATGATTTGTGTCAGAAGAGCATGTATTTTATTCAAAGCAAAATGACCTTCTAAAATGCTGTGAAATGCTGTGCTGTTTTAAGTCAAAGCATCACAGAGAAAAGTAGATTAAAATGCTATAATCTCGAGAGGCTTTTTTTCCACTTCAACATTATTTCTAAATGTTTGTGAATATTCACATTAATCATAAATGTACTTTTTGTTCATGTCTTCCTTGAACTACATAATTACTGTTGCTGCTGAGAGTCTTTCCCATTGATAAACTGTCAGGTAGATACTTCTGTCCCAAAATGAGGGAATTTCACTTGACTAAACTTACCCCAGTTTGAGAACTATTAAAACACTCCATCTGCAATACAGCAGATTAACAATCATTTGTAGTATCTCAGTCTCCTTCCAAGTTGCAAACCTTAAGAGCAGATATTCTTATCATGCCTCTGTGTGATTTGAACGGGTAGATGCACCAGGACCCTGACACATGTAGCTTTACAGATAAAATACACATAGAATATTAAGACAGAACAGGATTCACTTCTTAAAAATGCCACAGTCTTTAAAGTCAAGGCTAACATTTCCCAAACAGTCCATCAGCTTAGTTTAAAGGACGAAGAATCTAAAGGTTAAGGTTTGCTTAGAATGGATTTTGTCGATTTTTCCTTAACACATCAGAGCTATCAAATTCCTTCCTGGTGAGAACCTACCAGACCTGATGGGAAAATAACTCTAGTTCCACTTGCAGTACCAACTGCAGGATCAGTCCCTCCAAATTAAAAACCTAAAATAAAAGTAGCCCCATGTAGAGCACAGGAAATTAAATAGCAAGTCTCTGTTTTCTAGTGAGACAGTCCAATTCAGGGAGTTGTTATCATTCACACCCCAGGCAGTGAACTACCAGCAGCCATTCTAATTTCTAGGGGACAAGCACTTTTCCTTTACCATGTAAATGGGTGCAGTGTGGCTGGTCTGCTGGGCAGTGGTCTCCAGTGGGAACCCCAGGTCAGCAGGGCCAAGCCGGGGCTCTCCATTGCTTTGTGGGTGGTTTTGGAGAGGACTGATTGGGAAGCAGAGGGAGGAACAGCTGTGATTGAAGGTTAAAATCAGAGTTTTGCAAGCAGAACAAAAGAAAAGGTGCACGACATTTCCACCAACTTTGCTTTATTCAGTTTTTTGCTTGCTTTCCACAAGGTGCATTTGAGCGACTGAGTTTCACTGACAGTGATCCATAGGGGAGCTGACTCTTCATGATTATTCAAGAAACCAACCTCCAGCAGCAGCTTATGTTTGGGCAAACATGAGTACATATTGCATTTGCACATATATGTCAAGTCCAGTTATTTACACACTGTACAGTTAGTGGACATATTTAGTCACATTCTAGTATCTTCATGATTGGGTTATCCACATTCATACAAAAGACCTAGAGTTAAATTCAAATTTCTGAATTATTTCTGTTCTTAGAGATTTTAGACTACAAATGTACACATTGTTGCACTGAAATGACTACCTTAAATTGAAAGTGTAAGTTTATAATTTCCATGCTATACATTAAATAAACAATTCAAGCAACCCCCAGCATTAGTTGTTACACTGCACTGTTACGTGATGTATTTGCTTACCTAGTCAGACACTAAATATTACAGTACAGTAAGCATTTTGCAAAGAATGGGAAATGTATTTCTTAATTCAGGTAAATTAAAAGTATCATCTTAAACTCAAACGTTTATTGCATTTCAAACAGCATTTATCAAAACAAAGAGCTCATTACAACATATATAGGTACTGGACCATCCAAACCCCTTCATTTGGTATGTATCCAGCATAACAATCTAATACAAATTATTCTGAAACACATAAAACACAAAAACAAACAAAAAAGACATCACTCTGACTCCTGAACAGAAATCAGTAGATCAGTTCCAAGTGAAAAAATCTACAGGAAAAAAAATCTACTAAATTATCAAGTCCCAGCTTCTGAATAAATAAACAATTTTTCCTGCAGCTGAATGTTTTCACTCAAATCTACAATCAGATCTCACATGCCTGTTTAAACATGTTTGACTTTGGTCCTTATAAAATGACAAGACTACAGTATGATAAGCCACATGATAGTTTAAAGCAAGACAATGAGGCATTGTTTATACAGAAGATTGAGAAACTGGTTTAACAAAAGGGGTCCGTGAACATCTATTGTATGTACAAGAAGGAGTTGTACTGGTGATTTTATAATTTCTACAAGGCTCTTTCCAGCTAGTTTCATTAACTTGAAGTAAATCAAATCATGCAGAGATCTGGCTCAGCCAGAGACATGCTGGGGAAGATACAAAATGAAGAAGAACAGACACAAGATCATAAGTTTTAGAATCTTTGGCATGTTTCATAAACATTTTTGAAGTTTTAAAATCTGTATATACACCCGTTCCTCTCGCCACACTCACCTATACACACATTATAGATGTACTCTTCTCTATATACAACTCTATATGCATGGGTATGCAAGCACACATGCACACACAGAGGCATCTTTGTGGCTTTTTAAACCAGGATTTTTTTCCCTGCCTTTCCACATGCAGGTACATACAGCTTTGGATAAGCAAAATACATTCTTCATTCAATAACTTCTATGAAAATGTGCCTTATTCAAAGGCACAGTGGGCCTTGTAACTTTGGAAAATAAACTTCTAGAAAAATCACTGAATCTACCTAACAATCCAGTGGAAGATACTCTGGTGCTAGTTTTGCTTTTTCAAATTCACACAACAAGCCCACAAGATTGCATTACTGAACCATAGTGTGGTTCCCTTTGGATCACTGACCCATAAGTAAGGTTTTACCTGCATTCCCTTTAATTCGATGACTTCCAAAGTTCTCTTGTTAAAAAGAAACGTATCCCTGGGGATTACCTATTTCTTCATACTGTAAACTACCAAATGCTGGTGGCAGTACCAGTCCGGGAAACACAAGAAGCACAGCTCTCGCCCTACCAATGCCTTGTTGCGGTGGCAAGTCACTCTCACAACATCCTACAGCATCTAAAGGACCACAGAATTCAGCAGGTTTACATGTGATTCTGTGTTTCAGTTTACCCAATCAAATAACATGAATAATGCTGGTTATCTGTGTAAAAGCACAACAGGTAAAGGATTTGTAAGCAAGCAAGAAATCACATTCTCCTCACAACAGAGAGCGGGGTCCTTTCTCCTGTCTCTTCATTTCACAGTTTCCATGACTTCACTTTCTGATCCTCTCCTTGTGAACCACCAGGAAAAAGTCCAGCGAGACATCAGTGGTGGACCAAAGCCTACACACTATTGCACGACCACGTCTTTGGGCACTGTGCTTTCTTTCTGTACAAGCACTTGTTTCTTTAAGGCCATAAAGTGTTTTTCTCTTGAATCTGTAGTGTTGACCCCTCTGGATTTAGATGGGAAAACAACAGCTATGCTGAAAATATCCGATGAGATGGAATTATAAAAGGCAAGTCAACAGAGTCTTTTCAGGTCAGTGAGTTAGGTTTTTCTACAGCCTCTTAGTCCTTTCATGGCAAAAGGTTCTAATGCATCCATTGCCAGCAATGGATCCCTGATGATTCCAGTATCCAAAGAGTTAACTACAGGGTGGGATTTAAAAAAAAAAAAAAAGGAAAAAAAAAAGGAAAAAGAAAAGCCCACAAGTGCTGTATGAAATATTGAGATACAGTTGGAGCTCCTAGCTCTTTCTGCTAATTATGATAAAAAACTTTTTAAAATGTACACTGCTTGAACAGAAGATGGGTATCAAAGAGTCGTTAATTCAGAGCTTAAAGCTTTCTAGGCACAGTGATTTAACTCAGAAAAGAATAGCTTTCATATCTTAATGTAAATCTATTGGATATGTTAAAAACTGGTTCAGAGCATCTTACATCAGCTCAGCTGATCTGCTACACTAAGCAGAATTATCTCTTCCTGCATAAAGCAGGGAATACTGCCACATCCAGTCTTGCCTCTGAAATTGAAGGGGGGAAGAAAAAAATAAAAACAAAGGGTGCAGTTGTGCAGTTCCACCACCCTTGCCCATTGTCCTCCCCATCCCACAAACTAGACCATACATTCCACCTTGCATTTTCTTGGGCTAGGATTCCATGCTGAAAAGATAACCCAGAAAATGCAATCCCCCCAAACCAACCCAGGGTAGGTTTCTCGAAAAACATCTTCACACACACACAAAAAAAAAAAGGTCTGTGGAAGTGGTTATAGTGTTGTTCTGAAGCAAAAGAAAGGGGAGGAGGGAAGTGTGTGTGCACGTGTAGAGCATGCGGAGGGAGATGCTGCATTCCAAAATCACGCTGCATCCTATAGCGCGCTTCGCTTCTTCCTAATGGGGCTGGAGCCACTGTATGGTTTCAATTCAGCATGTTGCACCTGTAAAAACAAATAGACATGACGTTTGCAGTTAGGTAACTCTAGCTCACTACAGTGTGTGTTAATGGCTCCCCAAGGACAAACTAAAGGAAACTAAGGAAGGTTCAAAAGTAATGAATCATTTTCTAAACACAGGAACATAGGGGATTAATTGCAGGAAGGATTTGAGAAGTCATGCATCATTTCTTGAAACGAAAATATTAAAAGCAGATTTTTCTAATGAGATACATGGGGTTCTACCTGATGTCAGCAATGTGGGCAAGATCTTCGGGGTTTGTTTTTGTTTGGGAGTTGGTTTTCTTATCTTTCTGGCATTAACCTATAACTTTAATAAACTTCTCTCAGGAGTTCCAATTCAAGTGGATCCCAATACACAGTAAGATGATAGTTGTCAAAACTGTACCCAGACCTTGGGATGCTGGATATTCAATCATTTAAAAAAAAAAAAAAAAAAGGAAAATACTTTCCCAAACAGAACCCTCCACCTTTCAAAACAATTTCATATACAATCTAATGGTTAAACCATGTGTGATAATCTGACAAGGATGGTGTAGTCTCCAAATTATCTGTTGTGCTACAGAGAAGTATTCCCATTGAAATCACGGGGAAACTTTTGCCGAACATGCCACCTTTTTCACTGTCTTTTGTCCAACGCACGTGGGTTGTAAATGGCTACTGTACAGACTGAGGTAATTTCTAACTCCCTGCAGTACCACAGTGAAATAATGATGCATCGACAGCACATAAAACAAAGTAGACGGGGGGGCTTTGAAACAACCAGGATGACTTTTCACTGTCACACAGGCTCAAAATTTTTTAGCACTAGCAGAAAACTTTGAGAAAGTTTGTCCCACCCTAGGAACTTTTATCATTCCTCACACAGAAAATGGTTATCATTTTCCTTGGAGAGCTTGAAGGATCCCGAAATGATAGGAACCACTCAAGGAAATGTTAGAAATGGAAATGTTAAATAAAGCATGAATAGAAAAGCAACGTAACTTTAAACATAAACACTAAAAGGGCATATGCAAACCATCACTGCAAATCCAGTGTTCTCTACAAAAGCAATGACACAAAATAAAAACACAGTGATGCTTAATGCCTCCATGTTGATTTCTGTTTGGCTTTTTTTCCTCCTACCAGTCTATGGAGAGATTTCTCTCAAGTTATTAGTGCTGCCACCAACCAGCCTGGTGGTTTCTTGAGATAATTGTCACCAAAAGCCTTTTCCAACCTTTTTAATACCAGATGCCTCAATACCACATGTAGGCAATTATTTTTCTGTCTCCAACAGAGTAAAATCACTATAGGTGAGATTATGACCCTCTTATTCACAGTAAACAGCCCCTCACTGTGAAAGTACCATGATTCACAGAGAAAGGTACAATATCAGTGGGATCTGGGGCATGAGGATGAAGATCCAAGGACACAGATTCCAGTTGATTAAAACAAAAGAAGGAATCTTTTATTTTGTGTGGGTTCATTCCCCAAACAGACTATTTTCTTTCCTTTGAGAGAAACAAACAGAACTTGACATTCTAAAAGACTGATTGTTCAAATAACTTCCATTAAGATGAGTGGGATTACTGAAGACAGTGCTGTTGTTTAAAAGAAATAGGAGAAGAAGTGAGACTTGACTGAAATTGAGAGAGGGTAGATTCTGGTGAGATTAAAATTTGTAATTCCATAATGGTAGAAGATTGATCTGATCAACTGCAGAGTCCTTTATGCAGATCTCAAGACTTTCTTCAAAGAAAAAGATGAGTGAAGCATTGTCCAAGGGAGGCCTGGAGCTCAAGATGGGCGAGGAGGAAGAATTTTGAGGGACAGGTGATGTGAAAAAAAAAAAAAAAAGCACAAAGTCATAGAAATGATTCTCCCCTCCTACACACTCAGAGAGATTTCAGCAAATTCTTTTGTATGGTTATCTCTGTCAAAGACTATTCCCTCCATATAAATACTAGAGCAGAAAGGTGACAAAGCATCATTCAGTAACTACACTGGGTGATTTTCCAGATCATTTTTAAGTAGGTCTTTTCAGGATAATTTTTCTGCAATCATTTTATCTTTCTGACTAAGGATTTTGGCTCCCTTCTCTTCTAAAACCCTGACCCCCTGCCCTTTGTGGGTTTTCCCTGATTCCCTGTATCCATTATTCAAAACAGCACTGGCATTGTATTCCCCGAGCAGAGCACCTAGGCACTCTCAGTGCCTCTTGTTGCCTCTGTTGGCGATGGCCATTCATTACCTACCTTTTCAACATCAGACGGCACCCTGGAGAGGAAATCTAGTAGCTCATTATTGTTGATGGCGTAGGGATTTCTGAGCTTCTTAGTAAATTTATTTATGCCTAGAAAAAAAAAAAGCAAACAAAACAATGCAATCCTTTTCCATTCCCTCCCTCCTGAATTGTCCAGGCAAGGTGTAAAAGGGAAGAATAATTCACAAGTAAAAATTAGCGTGAAAACACTGCCTCAAACTTAAAACAACACACATTCCCTGTCATGTGGAATCATTCACAAGTGGCTCCTAGAAAAAGTGGAGGACATCATTTATAAAGGTATTTCTCTGCTTTGGGGATCATCTGTTGTCAACAATGTGGTACAGAGAGATTGCACAATGCATTTACTGTAGGGGATACTATGGGGACAATACACGAATTTGCAGCCAAGAACTGCTGTTAAAGCTGCTATCCTATCTGACCAAAGACATTCCTTGTCCAGGAAGCTGGAGAGGTCTGAAAATAACTGGGCAGGATAAAGGCTTTTCTCCTTCCATTTCTTCTGGAAATGAATGTTTTGCTTCCCCATCATGTCTCACAGCTTATCCTCTCTTTGCAGAACCAGATTTGACAAGCTGATCATATTATGACACAAAACTGTAAAAACTTATCAAAAGGTTTAGTTTATTTTGATCTTGGGGTGAATAATTTGGCTTATTAACTGCAGTAATAGCACTCCCCATCTCTACAGACTTAGTTATGCTTCAGCTCACAGAGGTGGGTCTCTAGTCTGGACAGAAGATCCATGGGAGCATAATGTTCGTATCAGTGTGGAGTTCACGAGGTTTTCTCTTCTGTCTTTGTGGAAAGGGAGTGAGCAATGAGCAGCCCTCAGCCAGTGTCATCTCTATTGCATGGACTGGGATGAGAAAGTGAGAGACCTGAGCACCCTTTCCACTCTCCCCTTGTGCCAATGCAGCCACTTAACAAGCTACTGTCACCACTTCCCAACTGAGAAAGAGCAGCTAGTACTGTGGCTATGTAAAGCTGTGGTAGAAGAGCAAAGGATAATTAAGTGAAGAAAATGAGCTAACCCATTTTAAAGAATAGCAAAATAATTTATATGTTAGTTGCCTCTGAGGATCACAATAGAGCATTTGATTCCATCATACTCCTGTCCAAAATATAATAGTAGTTCCCCTGGAAATAATTTCAAACATGATTCCTGCTCCAGCATTCTCCTCTCCCTGAAATATACCTGTTTCACATCTGAGATTCAGTTTTTAAGCCATATACTTGTAGCAAAATGCCAACACAATTTCCTGTGTACCTGATTTTTAAAAAAACAGAAAATACCATAAGGTCTTTTGAGGCCTTGCCACAGGGTAGTTGTTTAACATGTATCATATTTGAAGGCCCTGTCAGTCTAGATGATGTTGAACGGATGTATAGTTTTCATGTACTCACCATGTCTTCCATACAAGAACAGAAATAGTTTGTAACTGAACTTTTTACTCCTAGCAATTTCTCTCCTTCCCTTTTGCCCTTTCTTTTGTTTGATTTAGTCCTTCATTTCATTTATTTTTTGAGTGACTTTTTGTTCTGCCACCTTCTCATTCCCCCACTTTTTTTGTATCCAGGAAAGCCAAGACAGCAGCAGATGGCTCAGCCCTGGAAGGGTGAAGGGGTTTCTCTAGAGCCCAGAGCCATACTGGGGCTGAGCTTCAGCAGTTCAGTAAGGATTACCTGCACTATGTTCTCAACCACTGTACCTCAAGACTGAGATAAAAGCTATCACCCTAAATAAGATAAAAGCCACGTTGAGATGAAGAAAGTTGCTGGAATGTCATCTCCTTTTATAAAAGACCATTTTATCTTTGTCATAACACTACCAGGAAAATTTTCATTCTTAAAAACTCCTCTTCTGTTTCATAATGCACCTTCACATAAATACTTTTTCAGCTGTGACACAAAATGATGCTCAGTGCCTCCTGTTGGACCATGGCTTACTGGGTGCACTGCTCTGTCTACAGGACAGTTAAGACCCAAAAGGCTCCCAGAGTCCAGGTTTCTGTGGTCCAGCTCTTCAAACACATCTTGTCCACTACCAACCATTTCCCAGTTGGGAGGGGTCCAGAACCAGGAAGCTAATTACTCTCCTGCAGAATAATAATGTTGAAAGTAGCTTATCCAGACTACTGAAAGTAGCTTAACTAGACTAATGCTCTTCTTGTGGTGCTATTGGAAACTTATAAAGAACCCTAAGAAAAGCAGATTGTTGGATCACTCAGGGAGGGGGTGGGGATGGTAATTTTAAGAAGTTCATAGCATATCTATTCACTGCTAAGCAACAGCATTTGATTATCTGTCTAAAAGATTGTTCAAAGCTTGTTTGATTTCATTCTGTAGATCTTTTGTATTTACTGCATGCAAATGAGACACAGTAGAGTACTTACCCCAGACTAAAACAATGTACCTCAGTGGTATAAAATATAAAATGATTGTTGCTGCTGCCAGGACCAAGCAGGCCAGGACAGAGAGGAAAGGCACCGTCCAGTTGAATGTGCTGTAAAGAAAAACAGGGACCCTTCTCAATGTTTCTGCTCTTGAATATTGCTCATTTTCTGCTTACAAATAATAATATAATGACCTCTTCACAGTGCTCAGCACTTTCAAAAGCATTGTAATTTGCAGACCTTTTGGAATGTGGCTAAGCAGCTTCCTGCATCAGGATGCTATAATGGACTAAGGGAGATGTCCAAGAGGCCAATATCATTATTAGGAGAGGGAAGATACTTTCTGAGAAGCTCAGTAAAGTTGTTAAGCATATACAGCAAGTCGGGTTTGTTTCTTCTTATATATGCTGCACTTGCTACACATCTCTCCTCACAAGTCAGTGAGCTCTCCATTATTCATAGGTGTATCATCTGATCTGGAGACGAGGCCATGCTACAGGTGCAAGCTCCCTGAGCTGACTCTACTGGGCCACAGTGGAGATGACACGGGATGTGTGTCACTGCACGTCTCAAATATGACAAGTAGCCAGACTCAACCCTGCTAATAACTTGGAGTGGGTTAATTTATGACTGACATCAAGCCTTAAAAGAGCAATGTAAGTAGTTTCTCTGAATACTATTAGGGATTAAAGTTTTATATAATTTTCTCATTATCAATATATTTGCTTTTATTTCATTAAGTTTTCAGGAGTTCCTTACTATACGGCATATTTGAGGCTGCCTTGGGCAAGCTATAGTATACTAGAGGTAGTCCAAGCTTATGAACACCACCATCCTGCCAAGGAAAGCACTCTCAAGAGTCTCAGTCACCACAGTCATTCAGACTTCTGCAGCACTGGAAAAATGGGACTTCCTTTCACACAGGCCACTGTAAGCCCATGATAGACTTAAGGGGAGCAGCTATTGCTAAGGCACCTTTAAAGTTATTTTGTCCCCCTGTGCCCCTGTAAGATACATCTCTACAGAACACACCAAGCACTGAGATACCTGGACTACATGAATGCCAATTAGTTCATGGGTGGATTTATGAATCTGGGCATCTCTGTTTCATACAACCTGCCTGATAACTTCATCACATCATGATGATGGGGAGTACGAAGAAGAGAGAATCAATGTGGACCACTTATCAGGCTATAAAATAAGATGAATTTCCCTTGACAGTTAAAATTAATAGGATGCTAAAAGAATTACTTTTAAGCTTCAATAAATGTATTAAAGATTAAGTAAAGATAGGTGGGAGAGGACCCATCATTATCAATCAACGTAGCTTAAGTTAAAGTATAAAAAATAGCAAAACAGCTCAATTCAGCTAAACTATTAAAACTCCCTGTGATTGTATAAGTAGAGTGACAGACAGAAACCGTAGCACAATTCAGTCTGTCACTTAGGGAAAAACTTTGGTGGCAATTTTTTAATGGTACATTACTGTTGAGTTACAACAGAATTCTTCTGAAATTACATCGGGCATCCACATTAATACTCCGTGTGTTCTTTAAGACTATTGTTACCAAAATGAGTACAAGAATTAATAGTGTTTAAGCACTCTGAGTCTTCCTGCCATGCAGCTGGGCAGAACAGTGTCCTGTTCATAGACTGGAATACATCTTTGGGCCACTTCCACCCCAGCTGGTGTGTCCAGCATGGACCCATAGCACATGCGTTTACTGTATTTTTAGCTTGAACCCAGCTACTCATGAAAATGTGGCTTGATCACAAATTACCACTTTGTGTTCAAAACAGAAAACAATATGGGTCAATTAAGCTTCAATAGAGATTGGATTATACGGGGTTGCGGGGGGGTCGGTTTTTCTCCTCCCTCTGTTGAAAGGCCAGGAATACTCTGTCCGCCTCCCCTTGCAACAAGACGCAGGAAAAACCCTTTTTGGGCTTCCTTGTGGCACCAGCAGGAAGCAGACAGCTCAAAATGGCAAACAGAAAATAACATTAACACGTTGGACAGGGAAACAAGAGACTGGAAACCCCTGTAACCTGGCCAGGGTGGGGAGGGCATGGAAAAGGGAACACCAACCATCAATTCTTATCTACTCTCCATGAAGGAAAAGAAAATAAATGCCTGATACTTGGGCACCCACAACTTCAAGCAGTATTTTTCTTTGTGTAGTATCATGACTTCCTACCCCATTATAGCAGACAAGACCAGAAATCAGGGGAAACGAGTGAATGCAAGAGCTACACCAGCAAAGCACACAGCTGCTTCTCTTGTTTATGCCTTGGAAAGGTTTTTCGAGTAAGGAACTCCATAAGAATAAGGAACTGTAGTAGGACTGGTCAGGCTCCACAGCAGCACCTTGCAGTCATTTTTGGAGCATGAAATTCATTCCACCTTAGTCCTCATGTTTCTGCTTCATTGCAAATTATGGCTAAGCAAAAAAAAAAAAAAATTACTTACTTTTTAATCCTCTCTCCAAATGATGCTGTTTCTTCTAGGATGCTTTGAACAGCTATGATGATCTCTTGGACCATGTGGATTCTGTCAATTAACCCCTTTTTCTCGGATTCCTAACAAATAAAAAAAACCCCACCCACAAATCATTAATTATGTCTAATATGTTCACAGATATATGAAGAAATTAAGATTCCCAGTACTGACGATGCATCCATAACTGAAGTATATCACTGGTAGAAGGAGAGAACACAAACTCTGGGTTTATTACATGCAATTAACATGAAGATATATAGATCTCTATATTTTCCTCAGCACATGGGCAGAGGTTTCTTCACCTTCTAACACAAATTGACTGCAGTGTCTCAAATCAGGATTTCACTGAAGAACCCAGTTGCATGCCAGACTGGAAAAGATGCTGAGCACCCCTGAGTCCAGTTGATACGTAGGGGAGTGCAGGTTGCTCACTGCTTCTCAAGAGCAATAATATTATCATGCGGAACTTCTGAATATCTCTTTTCTGAGATCTGTAGGCTCCCAACAGCCATGATGTTTTCTGTATATAAACTAGCAGCAAGATAGCGAATGCAATATTTTTTGAATGGTTTGTATACAGAGACCTATTCTTTTGCTGAAAAAAATGTCATTTTCCTTTTACAGCAGCCATCTCACAACTTTATTTCTTACTGCTTATTTTAGGCAACAACATTACAGGACATTACCACACATGTGCAGAAATAAAAAGGAAGCACAGAATGAATTAAAAATCAAAAATGACTTAAATCAGCCTTGGAAATCAGTATACAATTACCAGCATTCAGCATTTCTTTGCCAGTAATCTAACACATATACAGGCATGCAAATCAGATATTCTAGCAAGAAATCAGCAAAACATTCACTTATCACAAAATGCAGAGGCCTGGACACTGATTTTAGGCTCTCCAAAATCAGCTCAATTTAGAAAAAAAAAAAAGACATTTTAAGTTGTGTTTTAACCAGTCAGTGCCCAGAGAGAGGAGATGCTCATAAAACACACATTGCATCCATGTTCTCTGCGGTCCTCAACAGCTGGGGCAGGGGAAAGGATGAGGGCACATACGCAAGGGCCAGAGATGCTTGGATCAGTATTACTGCAATTCTTCTTCTGTGTTGCGAACCCACATTATTCCTCCGTGCAGGAGAGAGTTTAAGAGGCTACTTAAAGTCGCACTAGCCCAGAGAGGCAAAAGCTTATTGTTACAGCCTTTTGGCACTACCATGCTGTGAGAGGCTTTTTGTGCATCTGAGGGCACTGCACTTCATTGTTGTGTGCTGGAATAACATGCGAACTGTCCATGGATGATAAGAGACAGACACGACAGTACAGTTCTTGTAACCCATTGAATTAATTACTGCCCATTTCTCTTTGCAGTAGTTTTTGAGTTTAAAAAGTCAGCCAAAACCACCATAGAGTTATCAAGCTCCAGACATATGAATATTTGCCTTTAGGTTGCAAGTGAGTTGCATGATGAATACAAGCAGCGTTTTGAATAATCACACATTTTGGTGTGAAAATGAGTATTTTTACATTAATAAAACAACGAACAAAAATGAAACCCTTGGGGTGCGAAATAACCCCAGAACTAACTAACTAACTAAATAGGCAGTTTACATGGAAATAGCATCAAAAAGCCATTTTCACACAACTCTGGTTATAACCTTGTTATGCTCAAATGTAAATGACACATTAGGATTATTTTAAAATATTCACTCTCTAGAATGGTGCAATGGTCTCTTCACCATAGTTGGCTTTTTTGCACCAAACTTGGAAGCAGAAGTTGAGGAATAGTTCATGGAACACCAGCCAGAGGGAATTTCATTCTGTCCAAGTTCAGATAGAGTGATAAAAGAAACCACTTTAGATAAAGTAATACTCCAGGGCAAGCCTATTCTTGCTACCCAGAGCTGCAATCTGTCAGGTCTATCTGCATCATGCTGTCTTCATTTACATGTCCTCGACTGGGCTTAGAAATGTTGTGATAATGCAGTTTAACTGATATAACATAACTTCTCCTGCACCCACCAAGAAGACTAAGAAAATAAAACAGAAACTACCCATATTCCTAGGACATAATGACAAATGCATTCATATTCCTACCTAGTATTCATGCTAAAATCACCCCTAGACAATAGTGTTTTCAATTTATAATACAAAATATGCCCAGCTGAGGAAGAGGCATAGATAGACTGGGATTCAAAAGCCTTGTAAATGAAATCAGTTATTAAAGAGTAAAGTAGACTAGCAACCACCCTTACAATATGTACTGTAATATGTGTGCAAATCATTTGAAAATCCTGGAAATTTGTCAATGTCTTTTCTTTGTTATTATTGTTTTGTTCTGAAAACCTGCAATCTAAACACATCTGCAGGATGATTAGGTGACTAGTTGAGCAAGAGAGAAGCAGACAAATGAAGTGAGATGAACAGGATTTTCAAAATTATTTGGGTTTTGGAGTACTGTTTATGCTCTATAAAGCTAGCACCTCACAAAGCACCATCAGAAGCAGTAAGATTGTTCAAAGTCCATCAAGAGGATGGCCACTGGTCCATATTCATTAGTATATGCAAACCATAATACAGAAAGACATATTTGAACATTATCATATTTGTGGAAGATGTAAAAAAATGATCCTATATACACATAAATGGGAAAGTGTGTTTAGTAAGGTCCCTCAACCCAGATAATTATTTTCCATACTCCTCAGGTCTCATTATTTTCTGATTTCTTTTGGACTCAATATATTAAGATGCCTGAAAACAGGATTTGGATACCCATGGCTCAAAATCATAGCTCAGAAGCTTTTACTTGAATTAAAAATAAAATATCCTGCTTGTTTCTGGCATTTTTTCCTAAAGCCAATCATGAAACTTACATTCCTTCAGGAGCTTTCCCTTCTTTATTTCTTAGCTGATTACAGCACTGTAGGTGGACCAAAACTAGTCTTCAGCCTCTTGGAAAGCATTAAACCCATCAAAATGAATTTACAACTGAGAATTAATTCTATGATCAGTGTGTTGCTTCAAATCTTCTATGCATATCCTGATTTAAGAAACCTTCATTTCTGCATTAATTGGCTGAACAAAACCACAAAAGGGATCTTACAAAAGATTAAGCATGACAGAGAAGGAAAAAAAAAAACCAAAAAACCAACAACCCCCAAAATTCAGAAATTAAGTCTTTTGTGTCCAGCTAATGTACAACAACTTAAACTTGTAAATAAAGACACCAACTCTACGCCATACTGAAAGAAAGGGTCTTCTAGATTGTTCTGTTTCTGAAATGGAAACACTTACTAAACAGGACATGGATATGCACTCAGAGGGTTGCTACAGCTCTGTGATCTTCCTTCCCTGTGCTATGCTGCTCCCAGACATTCAGGGACAGTTGCAAAAGAAACTGTCACATGAACACAAAAATGGAGGAACTTTCAGTAATAAAAACTTTGAATGTGTGTGAAATATGGGGCAGACCAGGAGAGCACGTCTCCAGGATTAACACAGAAATTCACTAAGGGCAAGCTAAAATGGTCAGAGATGGGTTTGCTAGAGGAAATCATAAGACTTGCGGAGAAAGAGACTGAAGGCAAAAATTATCAGTTGTCTACTCTGTTCTGGAACAAAGATGCCGCTTCTGCTCCAGCAAAGCATCTGTTACTGAAATGAAAACTCAAATGGTGGAGCTATCTACTTCTTTTAATAATTTAAGTGATTAATAGCCTTCATCTTTCCAAAAAGTTCCTCCTTATTTTTTAAATCTGTCCTTCAGATATTTTTCCTCCGGCTGGATGCAAGCCAGTAAGACTCCAAAATGCATAATCAATGTTTAAAGTTGTTCTATAAGCGTATTTCTGATACATACTGCAGATATCATATGTACACAAGAAACTTAGGCTTAAAGTCACAAGGGGGTTCTAAATAGTTGCTCACTTGGATTTCAAACAAAAAAAAAACTTGCACAAAAAGAAATCTTGCATGTGACTTTCAAACAAGTGGTATTCATCAGCAGATTTTTGGCATGCCAAGAGAAACTCAGTATATAAAGCTGAGGAACACTTGGGGGCAAGGATGAGGAAAAGAGGAGGAGAAAAAAAATAAATAGGGATTAGTGCAAAAGGAGGAAGAAAACAGGATGCAGGCAACTAAGTCAAGAATGAAAATCTTTAATATCTTCAGGAATTTGAAGAGTTACTCTGCCTAGCCCTGGGCTGGCCTAACTTTCAGGATTAGTTTTTTTACAGAAGCTACCTCATCATGCCATTACTCCTACAGGAACGTTAGGGCAATTACCAGTGTCTATCCCATGTATCAGATATGAATTCTCCAGTGTATTAGCAACAAATAAGATTGATGGAAAGGGGAAAGAAAGGAAAAAGTAGAGGCAGGCAGGCCTTTTTGCTCCACTATTATGCTGTTGTGTTTTTTACACACATGCTACAGTTATTTAAGAAAAGCAAACTTAGCCAAAGTTGGATTTTCACATGCAACTTGCTCTGTACTAGGCTACAAAACACCACCCTCTGTGGTGTCCAGCAAAACCTGTGCCAAACAATATCTTGAGGCCAAATACTTGTAGATTAAGAACTTCTAAAACCAAAAAAGATTTTACTGGGTATAAACAGCAGATCACTGGCCTCTATTGTATGCAGGAAACTATTCACTAACAGCTTCAGCAGCTTCAGTCTAGCAGCAGAATGAAGCTCTTGTGGGAGGTGGTAGCCATGGAGTGACAGACAGTCTCATAGTAGCTAAAATGAATTCCAGACAGAGCTTTGAAAACAGTCACCACAGCAACCTTGCACTGGTTTCTGCCTTCGGTGGGAGCCAAAGGCTGCTGTAATGAACCCAGTAACCTGCCTTGCTGAGTCACTGTCTTGCCCTGTGCTGCAATGTCGGCTACGTGTCGAGAAGGGCTTCTCAGCATTTGTAGGAGGACAAGTACCCGGAAAGGATAGCTGCCAAACTCTGAGCGATTGCCTTGTGTAGTCCCGAAACTGTGCATCACAGGATCTTTTTGTTTATTAACACCATGCTACAAATGTGCCTGCCTGGCTATGGAAATTCAGTGAACCTGAGTGTACTTGAAATAATTACCAAATAGAGGAAATGCAACACATACAGGTCAATTTATGCTCTCGATTAAAAAGGTGTGAAATCTGGAATAATTCCACCAGAGCCAATAGAATTACTTCAGACTGATATGAAGGAGAGATGCATCAACCTTAAAAGGACGCATTTTAAAATCAGGGCACATCATCCTAGAGCTGGGAGACCACTGGCTAAAAGGCAGAACGCGACCATTTCACGTTTTGTTCAACCACACTTACACTTTCTTTGCTTACATTAGACAAATTTCATCTGTGCACAGAGGACCAGCAAAAGTCTCTGAGGCCCAACACAAGAAAAAGATTATGTGGGGAGGCTTAGGTCATAATTCTCTTGCTCTCCCTCTGCACAGGCGTGAAATACGAGGGCATTTTCAGTACTTGTCCATGTTTGCATAGGAATGTAATGTAAACCAAAGTCTGGTGGTATTGCCACAGGTCTTAAAGCAATGCTAGTAGTCACAACAGAATAAAAAAACCATTCAGGTGAGGAACACGTACATAAGAGGCAACAAGAAGACAGGCTAAATGGAGATAAAAAGTCATCAGTCATCTTATTTTTAAAAAGTTAAGGGGAAAGAAAACTTTACAAGATCTAAAAAAAATCACATGGAGATTAGATGTAAACCACTGGACCATCATCTATAATCTAGGCAATGATCTTTTAGCAATTTGGGCTACAGGAGATAGACCTATCTATCTGGCCAATTCAAAATAAACTCTAACAACATTTCGTTAAGTTTTTAAGGGATAACGACTCTTTGAGGTTAATGTGCTTAGTCTAGTGGCTTGCCGCTATACTTCTCCAGAGATTTAGAGAAGTCAGCATTGGCTTACCTACCTCAAGGGCAAGAGAGAGTATTTTAGACTGTCATAGGGCTGCTAAGGTTTCTGTTTGAGGAAAGCCATACCATAACCTACAGGATATCAAAACTTGCACTCTGTAAGTCCCTCCTTTCAACTCCTTTCTCCTATCACTCCTAATCCTATGAATGGGTGGGTCATGATGCTGCAACAAGGATTATGCCAGTTTATGGAATGCTTACAGATAAAAGCAGTCATAAACAATGCTGCAGTGTAAATAAAAATTACAACAGACCATTTATCTTCCAGTTTCTTGTACACCGGAGGCTTCTGAGCAAAGGAAAAAGCACAACCCCCTGCATAGCAACCCCTACACTCTGTCTTAAACAGAAGTTGTTCAAGTTAGTAAGAAGCTTGGGTAAAACTTAAAGAAATAATTTTGTCTCAAGTGATACCTGTAAATTTGTGCTGCACTTTAGTCAATACAGTTGCAAAACCAGATGATTATGTGTCCTTAGAAGTGTCCCACCCTCCAGCTTTCCATCAAGCATAGCTCAGGCAAATAGCAGAATCTGTCCCTTAGGCTTCTCCTTCACTGACATATTCCTGGTCTGTGCATAGACTCATTGGGAAGCAGTGAGAGAGAAGCCACAGAGAGTCAACTGAAGAGAGAGCAGCAGTTTAAGGGAGTTGACACCTACACAAAAACACATCTAAGGTGGGGTTTTTGGACACAATATTTCCCATAATTTTCTGGACAAGGTGAGTGCTCCTTGTTAGTCTGAACATGCCCTGTGTATCATAGGGTATTTTCAAGTCTTTACCATCATTTCTCTTCAGCAATCTTAATGGGAGATGTTGAAATATTATATTGCAATTGTTCTATTGAAAAGAAATAGAAAAAACTAATGAAATTATTTATACTTCCAGGGAAGGAAACAATGAGATGATATTGTCTTGAATGACCTTTCCTAAGTATGGGGATATAGCATCTTACACAATAGACTCTTGGTTCATGTTTCAATTACTGACCTTTACTGTGGAGAAAATTAATGCAATTTTCATCGTAATCCACCCGTACAAATAAGATCCATACGGAAGGTTTCCACATGCTGAATCTAACTCAAATGGAAAATGTCAGCTGTTTGCTACTGGATGAATTTGACTTTAATTTGTTCGGCTGGAGTCTTTTTGAACTATGTTCATAAAACTTTGTATATTTTTTGTACTTATTTTCGACAGAGAATTTCCTATATTAGAAACATTGGATTTTCCTCCTTTGGGGATTTCTTCCAACTTTTCTTTTTTCCAATACATCAGATACTAAACATTTCTTGGAAGCTTCAAAATAACTTGGCTTAAAGCCACAGTGTCATCTGATCCTTTCCTATTACATCCCATCAGCCAAGCAGGGCTATGTTGGCTCACCACCAAATAGAAACCCTCCAAGAAAAAAAAGAAAAAGAAACCAGGAACTGTCGATTTAGTTTTATCTCTGATTTTCTTTTGAATCAGCTACCAGACCTGGAAATAGTAGTAAGTTGGGTTTTGTCTGTTTTGGAGGACATGCTAACTTAAATCCAGACAAGTTAAGATCATGAGAAGACTCCAAGATACTTTCCAGTCTGGTGCTATCATACTCAATCAACACAGTCACTGGCTGCTCTCGAAGCTCTACAGTCATTGTTACAAATGAAAAAAATAAATAAAATGAATAGAAATAGTCAACAATCAGACAACTTAATATATTAAACTGCATGTAACTGGTCTATACATTCCTACTGGCAGGCAAAAGATGTTTCAGTGACGTAATTTTAAAGCAATCCTTATTCAGACAGCCTGACAGACCCCAGAGTTGCCAGGACACAGCCTGAACTCTGTGTCCAAGATGGCACAAATCCGAGAAGGCATTTATCCACCAAATAGCTTTTGCCAAAGGGACAGAGCTCTCTTATCTTTTACAGTCTTCCATGCTGGTATTTGGGAGGAGAAACAGAGAAAGAAAGAGCGAGCTGGCAATTAAGCTCTGTCATTTGAGACAGATAGTTTAGGTGGAGGAAGTAAATCTGCTCTTGGGTTTTTGAACTAAGTGTCTGTGTATTTATAATTTGTAAACAGTTCATCTCTTAGAGGGTGTGTTACAATTCCCAGAAGCATAGTCTGTTATGTCTAACATGCAGCAGAGCCCAGAAAGGCTGTGTGCGAGTTTTTTGATACAGCATGATGATAGGAAACAGAAACAGTGACCTCTTATACCACAACCCAACTAACAGATTTCAGCCTTAGGAGCTCTTGAATTAGGGAGGGGGAAAAGAAAAAGAAAAATACACAGACTTCTTTTTTAAGCCTAGTTTTCTGTTTAAATGTTAACATTTCCATGAGATAATGTCATAAAATTACATTTTTCTTATGCTCCCTAGAGAGCATTGGCCACCCTCAGACTTTGAAAAGTCACTCCGAATAACCTAATGTACTTAAAAACACAAGTCATCAGAGGGCAAGCATGGCCCATCACTGATGCAAATGGAATATACCCAGGATAGGATGAAGAAAATGCCGCATAGCACTTGACGTGGGACATATGTAGTGGCTGCAATTTTCTCTCCTGGTAATTCTGTTTAAGAATTCCATAGATCTATACCACTACTATATCAATTAATACAAGGTATGAATTATTATTCCTGTAAAGTTGGGATATAAAGTGTCATCCTGACTAGAAAGCCTTTTGGGGGTGTCTGCTGTGACTAGCTTTAGCTAGTGCTATCAGCTCTCCATTTCAAAAAGTCACTGTGCATCCATGAAATGGAGACAGAGGCAACACTGATCACAAAATGGTAGGGTCGAATCATCATCAACTTAACAGTGACTCTCCTGAGTTTTCAAAAACCTGTGTATTTAGTTAAAAGAAACCAAGAAAGAGAAAGTCAGTGAAGTTGAGGGGAGGAGGGCAAAAATACAAAGTGATTAGATCCATATTTAACTAACCCAGTTGTATTTATAGAGACAACCAAAGTCAAAGGAGTTAAATCTAGGGTAAATTTAACCCAGAATGTTTTGGCTTTGCTGCAAAGAATCTGTTGCATGGCACAGGAAGGAACAATAAATACCTTAATTTTTTTTTTTTCTTCCCCACCTCAGCACTTGCGAATGGAAAAGAGGACTATTAAGAAAGAAGAAAGTATATGGGATTGGTTCCAGCAAAGAAGTTACACCATTAGGCATCACAAAAATAAGATGCAGGTCAACACATATATGTATTTAGCTCTGGGTACCCACAAAATAGAAACTATTGACTCTTAGAGATGCGTAGTATTCTTTGAAAAGAATGCAACTTCTGATGAGTTCCAGATATTGGTCCGTTTAGTTGACCGATTTTACAATGCAAAGAGTGAATTATAAATGAGAACATTTAAACAATAATTGTGTGTTGCGAGAAACCTATAATTCAACTAGATTGTCTAAAGTTCACTTTATAACTTTGATGGATTTCTGGTTGCTATTAAAATATAACCATCACAAGAGCAGGTTAAATTTAAATAATTATTCCCATTAATTAGTCTGCTGAGCCTCAATTCTAGTGCCTGGGACTGAGAAGAGTTAAGGTGCTCTTGCTAACTGTGATATTGATTCACTTCTCAGTGATCAACAATTTCACTGTGACAGTCTTAAAAGAATATTCAAGAAGGGGCTTATTAACTTAGTATGCAATTTGAAAGTTTCACATCATTTTGTGAACATTTTCTTCCTAACAGCTAATGTTCCTTTGCCTGCTGTTGCTTGTTAAATAATTCCTCACCTTTTAGCTTTCAAGTATTTATAGATTATCAGATCCTCCTTCACTTACTTATATTTTTTCAAGCTGTATACATTAAGTTCTCTTAATCTTTCTTCATATGCCATGCCCTCTAATCCTTTTATCATTTGTCACTGTGGTTTGATAAACTTGAAAAAAAAAAAATCCACTATACTTTTCATAGTGAGAAGAAAGAGTAAGTATGCTCCAACAAAATAAGAAACAGGCCTTGCCAATTCCAATTCTTTCTACATTTCAGTGAACAAACCAAAACCATTTTGTCCCAGGCTCTGAAAGAAATGCAGAGAAAATTCTAACCAGTCCTCCACAAATCACACAGTTCTGGCCCACAGAAATGGAAATGTCAAATGATTTAGGCAAAGACATTAGTACAGAATGTCCATCCAACACTCAAAATGGATCTGATGAGTGATTTTACATACTCATGCACATTTTTGCACCTCATCCACCCATAAACATACCTATAGGTACACATACACGAACAGGTGCCTGATATGATTTCAAACACAAACTGATAACTGCTCAGATTGAAGTAACGTTCAGAGGAGTCATGTAGGCAGCACCACTGCTGAATGATCTACAAACCAATCTTGTCATACTCTCAAATCTGCCCATCAGGAAACTGGTAACAATTGTTAATATATATTATAGATGAAGACATATGGAGATAAGATGGTGGAATTCTGCTCTCCCACGCTCCTTCTAATTCTAGCTAACACAGTTGTGAGATACGCTTACCTTATCATCCTCATCCTCATCTTCATCCAAGCCCATAAGTTCCTGCAAAAGCAGATGTCCGTATTACAAAACAACACTTATTTTTCAGTGACAAGCAATGTTCAAAAAGCTTATGATACTCCCACAACATCTCATTACACAATTTTCTCCCACTTCTATTACAAGTCATCAAAAAAACCCCACTGCTTTCACCTCTCAGAAACAACATTTTGTATTCAAGGACTTCTTCTTCTGTGATATTCTGAACAACCCACGCAATACCCTATACAAATTCTAAGCCTAAATTAAGCATTAGTGGTTGTGTCCAGTATTTTGAAGGCAACAGGCTTTCAAATTCATTGCCAACTTTTACTGTCTGTAAATAGCTTTGTTCTTAGTCTGACAAATGAACCAGCCGGAATGTCAAGGCTGATACACTCTACTCAACTTGTTCTTTGCTCACTGCTACAATGACTGCTCCATCCTTTTAGGGCCATTACTGAAACACTAGACTTTAGAAAACATATTAGTATGAACATAGACAATCTCACAGATGACAGTCAGATTTCCATGCAGTAGAATTTCCTCCCTCAAAGGTAGGGGAGAAAACAAAAGGCTTGCTAACGCTTGAAATTAGGAACACTTGGCTTTCAATTCAGGTATTTAATAAGGTCAGCCTTTAACAGGGTCCTTTGAATTTTTCTTGGTTATTTAATAGGTATATTTGACTCTGCATAGAACGAGATTAAATATAGCAAACATGCAAAAATCACAGTAAAAGATGTTCTGGATTTGGTGGGGGCAGTTTTTTTGGAGCAGGAGAGGATGTGTTTTGGTTTGGCCATGGGTCCCCATTCCCCAGCCCCTGAAAGCAGTTGCATTTACTGCATCCACTACGCAGAAAGCACTGAGAGCTCAGATACTCAGATTACTCTTTACTCTTTGACTCTCTGGCATACCGTGAGCATCCTAATTAACACTGATCATGGTTTACACTCCTTTAGAATCACAGAATCACCAGACTGGAAGAGACCAACCGGATTGTTGAGTTCAACCATTCCTATCAAACACTAAACCATGCCCCTTAGCACCTTGTCCACCCATGCCTTCAACACCTCCAGGGAAGGTGACTCAACCACCTCCCTGGGCAGCTTTAGGAGCTCCCAGTCTATAAATCATAAAGCATTTTACCAGTATTCACAAATTTGGCCTCCCGGCAACTGGATCATGTGTACAAGGTTACTGTTATTCCCATTTTATAGCACAGAAATCAGAGAGACTTCAAGGTCCACTTTTGCAGACTGTGGCTCGCATTCCTCTATATACACAGAATGTGCATGCAAGCACAAAAAATCCAAAGGTACTGCAGATGGACCCAAGGTCCAAAGAAGCTAAAAATAAACAAACGACTGTGTAAAAAGCGTAGGTATTTTGAAGAAAACCTTTTCTCATCTGCAGGGCAGATGTGACTAGGGATAGCACCCAGTTGTTTGGTTTTGACCTACAGACGTTAAGAATTGTAGACACACATATAAAAGAAATCAGGTAATATTAAATGCATTTTGACTACTTGTTCCATGTGATCTCAATCCTTCAAAGCACTTGGGCAGATGTGCAAGTTCGTTTGTGCAAAACACAACTCTGAATTTCATGGCATTGCATTGCTTGCTGTATGCGTGACAGGAAAGGGTACAGCTTCCTGATGGATCTTTCTCCAGTAATACTACAATTAACCTGTATTTTCAGACACAGCCTTTTTTAAGCATCCACATAAATGATGTACTGCTCAATTTTTCTGATTTATGTGAGACTCTCTTCATCTGAACATGCAAGAAACAGAGCATAGGATGAGGGATGGGAGGTACCCTCTGTGTACATTTTCATGGTAAATTATTATTATTTTATATTGTCTTTTGTATTAAAAACAAAAACACCTGTTTGCTTAGGATTTTCCCAGAGGGAGGTTCTCATTTTCTTGATGAAATAAAATAGTCACTGAAGACACAATATCCTTCTACATTATTCTGGACTTGGCTAAAACTGGAGAAAACCATTAATTTTACTATTCATATTCAAGCCTATGTCATGTTCTGGATAATGCAACTTTCCCTATGTTCTAACAATCCTTACATTTGAGAATAGATGAAAACTAACATAGAAGTAACTTGTCTTGCTAAAACTAATAAAACAGCTATTGATCTTTTTTAATCCTGGAATATTATTTCTTTGTATAAAATCCATGTGATTAATTTGGGTAAAGATACACTTCATGGCTAGAAATGTCAATCATCTTTTGCCAAAAGTTAGAAAGGAGATATAATTTAGCCTGTATTTCATTACTACACTTGTTACACATTTAAAATCAGAATATTATGGACACCCATGAATTTACTCCCCTGTCTATCTGTAATTACCATTGTTACGTAAATAAATAGAGCTGCCAACATCATACCCCAACAGCAGCACTTTGCCACACATGTTGCAATTATTTTGTATTTAAATCTGGTTTTCTCCCAGAACAACTTTTTTTGGGGGAAAAAAAACATTTGTCATTTAAAAGTGTGAGGTGAGGAGAAGGAATAAGGGCTTCTTACTGTCTCAGATCGCAAGACAAAACTTAAGAACAACTGATTTCTCTTTCAGCTTCTATTGATTTCCCTCTTCTGTGAATCATGAATCATCAGTGTGATGCAAAGCACAACACCAGTAGGGGCACAGGCTTTGGGATTTGTCACTTCATCATTTTTTCTCAAATCAACTTAGTTTAAAAAGTTCTTAGTTATTTAGCAAGCAAACTCCCCCTCCTACACACTCACATCATCATCTCCTACTACTCTGAATGGTTTATTCCTTGAACAGAATCATGTAAACTGCAAAGATTGAGATTTCTTTTCAGTAATTTCAAAATAAAAATGCCCTTTAGCTACACAACTAGATTAATTCCATTAAAATGCATGACATTTTGCTCAAGGGGAAAATCAAGGCGGGACTGCCAGAAATGTTATTGCCACTTTACTTGCCTGGGCATCTTGGGTGTTGTTGACCTTCCCTGTTGTGACAAGGGAGAAGTTGTATACAAAGAGCACCAGCAGAGCCAGGGGCACCATGTACAGCTCCACACTCCATACGGTGACCACAAACACCTGGGAGAATCAAAGCAGCAGAAGAGAATAAATACAAGTGTTTAAAGAGAAAGACACATAAGAAAACCTTTCAGTCATTATGACTATGTACATTCATCCTTGAATCTCTGTTAACCTCATTCATATTATTTTGGCAAAGAAAACCTGGTTGTAAAACGTGCTCTCTTTCTATTCTGTTTGGATCCATTAGGCTGTATTTTGTTAGCTTCTCTTCCCCTGTATCTGGTGAAGTACAAGGCCATGAACATAAGGTTAGTCTGAAGGCTTTATTCAGCCCACTCTGGGACCCTCTCAAGCCTGAAAGCCCTTTGTCCTTAATGCTAGTGCATAACAGATCTACTTATAGAGGTAAACCTGTTCCACTTCATCAAACCCTAATTACCAAGGGGTCTTTCGCAGCCTAGAGGAGGGTTTCTTCCTCCTGTGCAACAGAAGCCGTCCAGCTCCCCTGTCACTCCACAGTGGATGATCAACAAACACACCTTCACCATTAATCCACCCATGTTCTTGGCATAGCAGCACACTGAAAAGACCATCGCCATTCTAGAGGCAAAGCTCTAGGTGGCATGTGATGCATTATGTTGGAAGGGGATCCAGTAAGCCTTCTCCATTCCCATACCCTTGTCATTTTTCAGCACAGCGTATTCAGATTTCACTGGTTGCTTGGAATCTCTCTGCCCAGACACAATACAAATTTGAGCATTTGGAGCGGTATCTGACAAAATCCACTAATAGTAAAATCAGAAGCCAAATTTTGAAGTTCTTTTCTGAAAATAAGATTAGCAAAATATATAACTAACATGATGGAGATTCAACAAGCATTTAGGATTTTTCAAAACAAATGATACCAAGCCAAATGGCAATACTATCTTACAAGTAGCAACAACATGTGAATGGACTCTAAACTTGGAGTGACTGGCAATGCAAAATTAATAAACTAAATCCAAAACTGCCATAAAATGCATATTGTGATCCTATTTCCTTTTGTACACATAGTGTTTCCAGAAGAATTGCCTAATGCTGGTAGTAACTTCAAGCTATTTTATATCATCTCCTTTAAAGAAACGGCACAAACATGTATCTGATTTATCTTCCCCCAAAGGAACCCAGAATTATCAGAAACAAAAGTCACATTTTTAGAATAATAGAAGTAGGTGAAAACAAGTCAGATCCAGTGAATGCATCTCAAACTGCAATGAATGAAAAACTTTGCGGGTGATCAGAAAGCTAAATCTCCACCCCTCTTTCACCCTTGGCCCATCAGATATGACATACAAGGACAACACTGGCACTTGCAGAATGGGATATTTACAGCAATGTATTTTGCATTGTGGACCTGAAAGTCTAACTACTCCGTACCAAAGAAGTACTTCCCATTGCATTCAGCATGGTTAGAATTTATACCCCTACAGAGCAGCAACAGTTATAACTCTTAAACAAAAGGACATCTCCGACATCAGAGAAACGGCTAGTTAATATCTACCAGGGGCCAAACATAAACCAAGAAACAATGACTGCATCCACAATCCTGCCCAAACAGCAGTTACATTTTTCTGGAGTGAACCTGAATTTATGTTTGTTGTTGCTATGCAAGGAATTAGACTGTCATCCCGTTCTTGGCATTTGTAGGCCAGTAAAACAATCTTTGAGATATGTTCATGTATAAAATGGGCTGACATCCAGACAATATATTCTCATACTATTGATTTGCAGCACAGGAATGGAGAAGAGGATTTGGTTCTGATTTTATTTTTCTTCTTTTTGATCCTTCTTTTCAGCATACTAAAAATCAGAAGTGATAATGATTTCAACAGCCATATTTAACATGTAAGCAAGGCAACAGATACACAAGAAACCTAACCAAGAAGTATGGTCCTTGATCTGTCTTACAGAAGTCCTGCATGGCTTTAGTTAATAAAGACTTAAAAAATTGTGATATTCCAAGCTAAAAAGTCTTCTATGAAAAGTTCTAACCTGAACAAGTTCCTCTGAAACTATTCCAGCTCCCTTGGATGAATCTCTGCTTGCTTTGTAAGACAAAATGGAGGTGATACCAGCTCCTCTCTTACCTCAAATGCACTCTAAATAACAAGGAACTGTTGTTGTACATATCAATACAGGTATCTGTCACAGGTATGAAAACAGACACATACATATAAATATACAGCCAATCTTTATGTAAACTCCTTCATGGAAATTCATATTGCCAGGTATTAATTCAAAACATTTGCTTCAGCCTGTTGGAGAAGGTTGCATTTACATCATCTCTCTGGAATACCAGAAGATAAGTCTTCTCAAGGCAGCAAAAAGACTCCACTGGCATTCAGCTAGGCAAGCCCTACAGGAGTCAATTTAGCTCTTGAAGAATCGCTCTCCATTCATTCAATTGCAGGACTTGAACTTATTTTAGTGCATCTGTCACCATCCTATATGAACATCACTCTGTTTGGTTGCAAGTATAATACAACCTTGCAATCACAGGTCATTCAGGCAAGATACAAATCAAGACCTTGGTGATTTTAGATCCAACAGTATATTTTGTGTATTATTAAGTTTCAGACCTTCAATAAAACTTAAATTTAATTACTAAATCTCACTCTAGTCTCAATTGACAGCTGAGGCATATGGCCGTTTCCTTTCTAATGCTCACTGGTTAATCAGTTGCCGAGTTATAACTCAGACAGAGATGCTTTGATAGAGCTGCCACATCTTCTTATGAAGAGTTGCTTTGCTGCTACCACAGCAGTAAAGGGAACTTTTATTACTGTGACACAGCACAGACACAAGACAAATTGATTTAGCTATTCAGAAATTATTCAGCCTCGGAGGTATAGGAAATGATTGCTGTGAACATACAGTACATAATAAAAGTTCTGAGGTTGTTTATAAAGCAAACAGAAATATTTCTGCATTCTAACAGGTTTTTGAGCAGTTCTACATCATCAGCTTTCAAAACAGTTTCCAAACAGGCCTATGTCCTATTTTATCAACTCTTGTGAATCTCCATGACACTGACTACGGCATCAGCAGCCCTGTGATATAGACACACAATTCTCAATCATGTATGCATTTTCTCCCCAGTGATAACCTTACTACTGGGAGAAGCTCCTGCATTATTGTCCCTAAATTATTTCTTAGCAATACTTTTGCTCAAAACACGAGTGGTTCAGCTACTGATATATAAAACGGCTGTTGCAAGAACAACGTCTTCTTGATTCTTCGTAGTTCCTAGTCTATCTTTTGCCTAATACATAGACTGGTAGGGGACATAATTAAGTTTCAAATCACCTGCTCAGGATCAGAGAAGTCAGGAACAGAAACAAAGCCCCTGTTTCAAAAGCTGAAAAGACAGTAGCCAGTTTCAAAAATAAAAGTCAAACAAGTGGAAGCTAGCTTTCTGTGTCACTTCTATGACAATTTGAGAGTATAAAAGCCTATTACAAAACTGAGCAATTCAATTCACAGTATTATAAAAACAATAATGGCAATAAAAATAGAAATGGGATAGACATATCTAGAGAGGGGAAAAAAGAAGATATCTTGAAACTAATATTTAGACTAGAGTTCTACCTAGAAGAGAATAACAAAATTACAGTCTTGGAGAAAGGATCACTCGATTTCAGCTGATTAACGAGTTGCTGTTTCAAAGGGCCCAATAAGTACAAGTTAAAGCTCTGGAGGTTTGGAAGCTGTTTCATCTGAAAATCATTGAGGAGGGGTCCAACTGTTCCTGTCAAAAAGCATGGAGTTTGAACAACCATGAGAGTGGCCCTTTTGACAGCAGTACAAAAGATGAGAGAAGGCAGTCTCAGCTGAAAGTAAAAACAAACCCTTAGAAACACGTTTCAAATCTGGTTTTTCTGCCCCTCTGGTTCCAATTTAGGATCTGACTATTAAGAACAGATTTCAGACGGGTGACTACTAAAGTATGCCCATAAACCATTTGTCACTAGCAAACCCACAGTCACGGGACAGAACAGTTTCAAGGGGTTTAGAAACCTATAATAACATTAGATAGGCTCTTCTGTGTCATTTTTCTACACAGCAATTACAATTTATTTAACCCTTTCTGACCTGGTAAGTCTTTATGGAGAAGTAGAAGATGCTGTGTTGTGTGACAGAACAATTCCTGGAAAACAATAGTGATGGGAGAGGAGGATACACGCCATCAGATGGAAAAAATAAAAGTAAATGCATGCAAGAAACCTATTGTAAAAGGTTATTTTCTCATCCAGCATAGGCTCCAATGTTAATGAAATGCCTCATCAGTGGACCTGTGAAAAATATTACTCGAAACTCCAAGTTTCAAAACCACATACAATTTATCTGAACTCTAAATGACTAACAGCTTCGTCAAAAGTTTCCTTGCAATTTATAAACACGGTCCAGGCAATTAATGAAGTAGGGGGGAAAAACGTGAGCTGACACTGCTGTGAGTGTCCAAGTTTTGAGTTAAACTAAAACACTGGTTGTGATTTGAGACACAAAGAAATGCTTCCCTTCATTTACACAGGAGGGGAATGACACATTTTTAACTTATCTCTGGGTTATGTAGTCTCGAGTTGCCATGTATGCAGAAATGGACTCTATGAAGAGGAGAAATTTTGGCAGCTAAATAAAGACAAACTATCTGACTTTTTTCTTTAGTGTTCAGTCCCTCTACCCCAAATAAAATACAGGATATTAGCCAATAATGTAAGATACTGGCTCCCCAAAAGGGCATTCAAATCCCTTGGAGGCAAGAAGCCTGTCAACAACAAATTATTTCTGACAGATACTTATTCCTGCCCTTCAAAAGAGAGAGTAAAAGAGTAGAGGAGAGAATAAACACACTCACATAAAACAGGACATTTGTGCATGTGTATATATAACTATATACAGAGGCATCTCTTCCACATACAGGCAATATGGGTGCATGAACACAACGGTGCTGAGCTCACACTAACAAAAATCAGGGTACATGGTGTGGGATCAGACTGAT
>WAAB01004791.1:4426-42596 GCA_013389865.1 Piaya cayana
TTTTTTTTTTTTCTTTTGGTGGGATTTCCTTTTTCTCAATGTTTCTTACTCATTCAGATCCTGTGTTAACCACATCTACAAGCTAGGTGTTGGGTTGAGGCTAATGATTTGGACTCCCTCTATAGTCAGTGGATAGAGCTGCTCAAATAGTGTAGTTAATCCAATTTGCACGCAGGTATCTGAATGAGAATTGTCTTGAACAATTTGATCCCTTTTCACTGCTAGTACAAAGGATGTATAGAAGCTGGTTCTGGAGAGTTGCAAGCACCACTGCTTCTTCAAAGAATGCAACCCCTAGGTGTAGCTGTGTCTGTATAGCAGCGGTTTGTGTCTCCTTTTTAATGCTATTACAATGGTGATACTGAAGGGAATTTCATTTGGGCTGCAGAGGGGTGGGGGTTGAATCATTTCACACTTCTCTATATCATTTTGGTCATCTATAATATGACTGAAGGATTCCTTCTAGGTACTTATGAAGGATATATGATTTTAAATAGTAGTAGAATAAATCCAAGCCTGGATCTGTAGTAAAATTCTATAAACTGCATAGTATCTTTTCATTGAATGCAGTTTGGTTGTTACAGTATGGGGAAGGAGGATGCAGGGAAGGAAAGTACAAAAGGCTGCTAACAGGAAAATATGAAATAATGCTATATTTCTTGATTTTAACTTGTGTGTTTCCAAATTTTTAGTTCACAGGCATTTTACTTTTTGAGGTTGTTCAAATGTTGTGCATGTCTTATGTAGGAAAGCAGTAACAGCTATACCAACTTATACGTGATCTTGTGGAGCTTAGCTCCCTCCTACTTCAATTAACACTTTTTTTTTAATTGTGGGGAGGGTTTGCATTTTCTTTCATCCTTTGTTTCACAGATACTTTTTAAAATGTGTTTTCTTAGCTAACTGTGCACCACCATGCCAAAACGGAGGGATGTGCCTGCGACCTCAGCTCTGTGTGTGTAAACCAGGAACAAAAGGTAATTCCTGTGAGGATACGGTCATGCAAGACACATCTTCCACTGGAAGCCGGAGTCCTGTTGTTCCCCCATGGCCCATACCCCAGCAGGCTGCCCAGCAGACCTTCTCTCAGAAGGTGCAGACCCCATTGAAAGTTGGCCCTATGACTCAGATGGCATTCACCATCAAGCAGAAGCCTTCTGTTGGGTTACCTCAGCAAATACAACCACAGTAAGTGTTTCCTTTCTTTTCAAAGGAGTCCAGTATGTTACATGATTTATAAAACATCTTTCCTTGCAAGTGTTTTCAAATCATTGTACTTGGAAGCTTACACAGATTTTTCTAAAGAGGTTTCTATTTTAACTGCCAGACTGTAGTGGATTTTTAAACTTTGATTACTTATCAGCCAGATCTCCTCCCCTGAACAAAATATCCCTTAGTATTGGTTGTCTTTATTTTCATTAGGACAACATTGCTGTACTCATTTGAGAGGAGTTATTCTTAATGTTTAGTAATGACGTTTTGCACTTAGCCTGGAAGAATCTGGCATGGAATTTCAACACCTCGCATAACGGAGGAGAGCAAGATTTGGTGTTTGTGTTGCATTCTTCCATTTGCATAATATTTTCTATTTTCAAATAAGCATGTGTAGTTTTACTACAATGGATACTTCTGCTTGCTTGCATTTGAGGTTCAGGTTTGTATCTGCCTGCCATAGGTAGAAATGAAACATTCCTCTTGTTGCAGATTATTTTTCTCTACCTCTTCAGTGGCTGATGACTCAGCCAGACTTTGATATTACTTTCATTAGTTTAAGTACTTCAAGTGAGACTGAAGCATCTGTAATTATATGTTGTTTTTATTAATGTGCTACCTCATTTTAGTACTTTATAGTACTCTGAGCCCAGTTTCATTCCCATCTGTGAAGCAAGGTTTATTGAAGCAACTAATGTGGAGGGAAAATTACCAGTAAAATCAGCAGGCTTTTTTCTGCTCCCTTCAATGCAGACCAGCAAGACTGCAAATCCTCAGCACCTGGCTTCTCTGCTTAGCTCCACCAAATGCAATATAGCAAATCCGTACAAAGAGGCCAGACAGTTTCTGTCTTATCAGTACTGGTTCCTGTAGAGTGTATTTTGTGTCTTCCTCTTTTGTTCTTCCTTTTGTTCCTCCACAGAGAAGCATTCTCAAGGAATTCTTCCTGTTGTGTGAAAGGCCAGCTATCCAAATTGGGACGTAAGATATACTGGGAAAAAAAAGAAAAAGTTAAAAAAAAAAAAAGGAAAAGTTTAAAAAAAAAAAGGAGAAAATAACATGGTTTGTTCTTAAATGAAAAAAAAAAGTCCTCTTCCAAGCATTCTGAAACCATGCTTAGAAAGCTTGTGGATGCCCCTAGAGAAGACTTATTTGCCATTATTCCTGGAAAAGCAGAGTTTAGGGATAAAAAGTTCCTCTTGTATGAAAAGAGAAGATGGTGAACTGGTATTCTTCTATGTACTATGACAGTTGCCAGGCTATGATGCTCAAGAGTGTTTTTAGAGGGTGCCTACAGCATGTCATGCTTCAAAAAAAACATGTTCTTGTTTACATGAGACAATATCCCAGTTGCAGAGATGCGGATGTAAGCAGTGACTTCAGACTCACAGTTATCTGCTATCTGCTATGCAAAATATCTCTGCACCCTTCCATAAACAGTATTAACCCAGGTGGACTTAGTTGTCTATGTGACCCTTCTCCACCTGAGGATATTCTCTTAAGTGTAAAGAGACCTTTTCAGGTAAATAGGACTGTAAGTCTTTGAGGTCACATAAAGATAAATCTGTTTGAGCCAGCTTAGTAATAGAGTGTGTAAATGTAAAACTGAGCCAATGGAGTCATAAGAAAGCCAGCCTACAGCTTTGGCAGGAACCAGGCATCAGAGTGGAGGATGGAGAGGAAACAGGCTGTTTCATAAACTAAAGCAGTCATATAAAGTGCAGCTGCAGAAGGTCGATGTTTAGATACAACTGTTGAAATGGATGCTAGCAGGAGTTCTCATGTAGATTATTAAGGCAATTTTCAGGGCTGAAGTAACCCTTCTAAGGTCAGGTCTCTGCCATTGGCACAGAGCAAAATGGCTAATTCCTGCTTCAATTCCTCTTTGAATGTCTTGTGTTCTCATTTGTTATGCAAGTCTGGCCAGGTATTTTTGGAATGACTTTTTTCTGTTCTCCTAGAAACATAGGGAAGAATATGGCAGGAGTGTGATCATCGATTATCAGTGGGGTTAATATGCTGATCTAGACACTGCTGCTATGCAGAGCTGTCGAGGACTGAGGAGAGTCAGGGCAGAACCCAACGTGGAATACCAAAAGAAGCTCCTAGAGAAGGGTTGTCTCTTCAGTGCTTCTGTTTTGCCATGCTTTGTAAATTTTTTCTGTTTCAAATATGAACGCAACTTTTCCAGTTTAAGTCACTGAGATGTGTACTTAGAGAAGCAGAAAATTCATTTATTTCTTCCAAGAGATCTCTTTTTTAAATTTTTTTTTTCCTCCAGAATACAGTGCTGAACAGAAGGAAACCTGGAGAGAGATTAATTTCCTGGAATATCCTGGGTTTAGAACACAGGCGGTTAGCACTAGAAAAGTCTGTCATAGCCCTGGGCTGAAGATGGATATTACCAGGTACAGGGTCTCATCTCAGAAGAATGTTAGCAGAAGATGTAGGTGGCTGTAATTGAAAACAAGTGGTGTCTCAGACAAAAATCTGCTTCTTATTGGAACCTGTTGAGAATTCTGATCTCAGTAACAGACATGCTTTGTGGTCCTGAATTCCTATGATAGCTCTCCAGTAACTCTAGAAGTCCCTTTCACATCTCATTCTCTCACTTGTTGGCAACAGTATAGCTCCAACAGCCTGATTTTTCTGTGTTTACCAGCTTTGGGAGCAGATTTTTTTTTTATTTAAAGTGAACATCCTAGTACAGTTTTGGAAATGGTCACCAGAAAGAGGTGCAGGATTAACCAACTGGAGCTCAAAACACACTAATGTGTCACAGCACGATTCCTCAGCCTCTTCTGGAGGCAGTTGTTGATGAAATTTGAAAGTTTGCTTTTTCATTGGGTTAAACAAAGCTCTTGAAAGGAGAGGTAGATACACAAATTTTAGGTGGCATGCTGATGTGACCCTACTGAAATCAGCTACAGGATGGTTGTAATAGAAAGTGGGATGTATTCTTTATATAATCTCTTATTGCAAGTTATGGATTAATTTTTATATATATATAAAATCTGTAAAGTTTCTTGATTGTGTGATGTACAAGCACTTAGTGGAGATTTACTGCAAAATCTGAGAGACTGCTCTTTTAGCTATTTCTTGTCCCGTGTACTCATTCTCTTTTGTATCTTTAACTGCATGTCATTCATTTTTTTAGAAAGCGTGGTTCTAAGATGTGATGACTGACCAGGTGATGGTCTAGATAAAGGGTAGAGAAACATTTTTTGAAGGTTAATAACTACTGTGGAAGTAAATATTTCTGGAGAACATCCATTTTCATCACTGTTATGATAGATAATTATTGTATAATACTAAAGATGTACAGAGAAAATAAAACTTCACTGTTTTTTAGTTAGAAGAGCCCTGCACTTGAACCTGTGATATATGTTTAAAAATACATTATGGAAGGTCTTGGCTTAATACTGGACTTCTGTCCAAAAAGACATAGAATCATAGAATGGTTCTGGTTGAAAGGGATCTTAAGGATCATCCAGTTCTATGGACTTGTTATTTTTTTTTTAAATGAAACTTTTTTTAAGGAAAGCAAGGACTTCTAGGTAGTGTTCATGTTCTAAGCATAATGCTTCTAAGTACAGAAAAATTCAGATTGGAAGAAGAGACAATCTAGTCCAGCCCTTTGCTTAAAGTGAGATCACACATAAGAGGTTGCTTGGTACTTTGTGCAGTTGAGCTTTGAATGGTTTCAGGGCTGTTAGGTTGGTGATCTCACAGTGTCTCTGAGCTCCTGTTGCAGTGTTTGACCTTCTTTGGAAAAAAAAAAGTATCACGTAGATGAATTTCCATTGTTGCACATTGATTGTTACCTATTGTCTTTTTGCTGTATACCTCTAAGAAGTCTGTGTAGTCTCAAAAGGCAGCTGTAGATTGCAACATCAGCCCTTTGAGCTGCCTAGTCTTAAAAGCTTGAACGGACTTACTTCCCTCAGTCTCTCACCACACGCTGTGCACTCCAGTCCCTGACAGTCTTGGTGGCAGTCTGCTGGTCTCAGTCCACTGTGGCAGCATCTTGATTTGGGGAGACCATAACTGGATACAGTACTCAACATGTAGTCTCATGGGTGGAAGTGGCCATCTGTTGGAAGGTCGGAAGGCTCTGCAAAGGGATCCGAACAGACTGCACTGCTGGGCTGAGACCAGTGACCTGGGGTTTAACAAGGCCAAATGCTGGGTCCTGCACTTGGGGCACAACAACCCTATGCAGAGCTACAGACTAGGAGAGGTCTGTCTAGAGAGCTGCTTGGAGGAGAAAGACCTGGAGGTGTTGGTTGACAGCCGACTCAACATGAGCCAGCAATGTGCCCAGGTGGCCAAGAAGGCCAATGGCATCTTGGCTTGTATCAGAAATGGTGTGACCAGCTGGTCCAGGGACGTTATTCTCCCTCTGTACTCGGCGCTGGTGAGACCACTCCTTGAATCCTGTGTTCAGTTCCGGGCCCCTCACTACAAGAAGGATGTTGAGGCTCTGGAGCGAGTCCAGAGAAGAGCAACAAAGCTGGGGCTGGAGAACGGGCCTTATGAGGAACGGCTGACAGAGTTGGGGTTATTTAGCCTGGAGAAGAGGAGGCTGAGGGGAGACCTCATTGCTCTCTCCAACTACCTGAAAGGAGGTTGTGGAGAGGAGGGAGCTGGCCTCTTCTCCCAAGTGACAGGGGACAGGACGAGGGGGAATGGTCTCAAGCTCCACNCGTGACCATTCAGTCTTTGCATGGGGATGTGTAGTGAGGAATTTATGAGGATTTGTCTGTCATTGGTCACGTGTTTTAAATATGTATGTTCTCCTCCAGTGTGGCTTTTTCTGGTTTGTATTTTTTAAAAAATTCTACTAGTATCATACCTTTTATTATGTATTATCAAGGAATTTTTTCAGATGTTGGTAAGCAATCAGAACATCTTTACTTCTTTCCAGTGATTTGTTTGGGACTGAAGGAGCACAGCTTTTTGTGGATAGCACAACAGTGTCCTTTTAGGGAGCAGTATTTGTTTGTTAAAATTTGGTTTGACATAATGCTGTTGTCACGCAGAGGAAGGTCTTTGTAGACATTCAGAATATCTACTTTTAAAAAGGTTGCACTATTAGCAAATGTTTGTGATACCAAAGTAACTATGCAACGTTTTTATACTTAGCTGAGACTTTACCCAAAGAGGTAAGGGTAACCCACTCAGGTGAAAGTTTGTTTCTCTAAGAAAACTAGTGTGCAGCAGTAGTGATTATAGGATGTGACTGAAATTAAAAAAAAATAAATAAACCCAAACCAAAAAAGAAACACCAGACAAACAGCATTGCAAGTAACCACTTCCCTTTGAGCATGTATGATCATAAAGGTGATGGGAATTTTTTTCATGTCACTCAATTCCCCCTTCTTTAGAGCTGTGAGAACAGATCTCAGTAGTTTGATTTGGAAAACTAATGTCTATTGTCAAAGTCAAAATATTGTCAAAANGTCTCTTCCAACCTGCTTTTCAGGAAAGTAATTTATTTTAAAGCTATACTGGTGCTTTCAGCTTAGTTGAAAAGAGGACTGTAAGCCACCATTCAAAACCAGTGTTTTGGTTTTTTTTTTCCCCTAGCTTCAAAAACCCACATGCCCATTCAGTCTTTGCATGGGGATGTGTAGTGAGGAATTTATGAGGATTTATCTGTCATTGGTCATGTGTTTTAAATATGTATGTTCTCCTCCAGTGTGGCTTTTTCTGGTTTGTATTTTTTAAAAAATTCTACTAGTATCATACCTTTTATTATGTATTATCAAGGAATTTTTTCAGATGTTGGTAAGCAATCAGAACATCTTTACTTCTTTCCAGTGATTTGTTTGGGACTGAAGGAGCACAGCTTTTTGTGGATAGCACAACAGTGTCCTTTTAGGGAGCAGTATTTGTTTGTTAAAATTTGGTTTGACATAATGCTGTTGTCACGCAGAGGAAGGTCTTTGTAGACATTCAGAATATCTACTTTTAAAAAGGTTGCACTATTAGCAAATGTTTGTGATACCAAAGTAACTATGCAACGTTTTTATACTTAGCTGAGACTTTACCCAAAGAGGTAAGGGTAACCCACTCAGGTGAAAGTTTGTTTCTCTAAGAAAACTAGTGTGCAGCAGTAGTGATTATAGGATGTGACTGAAATTAAAAAAAAATAAATAAACCCAAACTAAAAAAGAAACACCAAACAAACAGCATTGCAAGTAATCACTTGCCTTTGAGCATGTATGGTCATAAAGGTGATGGGAATTTTTTTCATGTCACTCAATTCCCCCTTCTTTAGAGCTGTGAGAATAGATCTCAGTAGTTTGATTTGGAAAACTAATGTCTATTGTCAAAGTCAAAATATTGTCAAAATATATCTGTATGTTTAACTTCTGAAGGAAGAAAAGCTAAGTGAGAATAGGGTCTATTGCTGATTTCAAGTACAGAAAAATGATTTCACAGTATTCTCTCTTTAGAAAAATTTAGGTGTTTTTGTTTAGTGTCATAATCATCCAGCTGACTGGGAACATCTTCCTCTGTTTGAGATACATCAAACTTGGAGAAAAGGCTTACTATATTTGCAGTACTACTATATCTTACTGTATCTGCCTTCAGTTTTCGTATCAGAAATCTTGCTTCGTGTTTGATCTTCAGCCTGTTAAAAAGTTAGCTGGAACTACTAGCTGATTTTGTCTCTTGGGTATTAGTAGAACTTTTGGCATTGTCTTAATAATTCCAGTCTATATTGAGAATTTATTCTTAATAACCTTATTAAATAGATAAAAAAGACACAAAGAACCCTCTTTGGGGGGTTTACTTAGTCTTAGTGTTTGGCTGGTGTAGCAGATAACTAGATGCTTCAAGAATCTTTGTTCAGAGAATGGAGTGTGCTGGCCTTAGACAATTGCAGATATGTGTTCAGGATGGGGCTTGTCTCATTAATTACAAATGCCTCTCTGATTTTTCATCTATGAATAGCCTGTTATGCTCATGATTTGGGATCCCTAAGAGATGTATATTTCATCTCTAGTAAACTTAATTTCTTCTTCAGTGTTAGTCTGGATACTTCACTGAGATGCAGACTTTTTCCTACTAAGAAGCAGTTTACCTAAGCCCCATAAAGGTTACATCTGGCATGTAGACTTGTACTTTGATAAACTCTTTCCAGGAATCCCAAACTAATGTTTCAGACAAAGTGTAATCAGTTACTAATCTAACCACTGCCAAGGAGATTTATTACTCCTCTTGTCTTATGTTGAAGTTTGAGTGTTTCTGTCTATTGGTATCTGGTGAGAGGCAGATTATCTCACAGGGCCTTAGATCTAGTAGAGGACCTGAAGAGGGACTGATTTCCTACGTGAAGCAAAGGACCTACCCTTATTCAGAAGGGACTCTATACGTGGTGTGTTAGAAAAATAATTATCTCCAGACTACTAACTCACTGAAGCATTGTAATTATTGAAGAGAATTTCTCTGTGCTTGAAAACAAAAACTCCATCGTTTCTACCAATGAGACATGGAATTTCCAGAATTCCAGGGCAAAGGAAGTATTTGCAATTAATAAATCTTCATTACAGTCCTGTTTTGTTACTGATGCAACCTGTAGCTTTAAGAATGTCTCTTCCAGATGTGTATACAAGAAAAAAACCCCAAACCATTTCTGTTAGGTTTCATCTATTGTATTAAAATATTTTTCTTGTTAATTTAAAGTACTGTCTATACAGAAAATTTATCATGCAGCTGTAGACAGACTGTGTTAAAGCCCATAGCAGCAGAGGAGGATATTAAAAATATTGCTTTGTCAGTTTGGATGCTATGATAAATGATGGATATTCTGTGTATTGCTTTGTTTTCTGTTTTATGAAAAAGACAACTTAAGACATTAAGAAAATGATTTTCAAAGCCAAAATACTCTGTTAAAAGGAGATAGACAATACTAGTACATACTATTTAGTCATTGGGCAGTAGGTGGCAAGCTTTGCTTTTCATTCTACTTAGGATTTATTTTCATATAGCAGAATGCCAGAATTTGGGAAAAGGTGGCTTGAATTCATTGGAATATGTCATTTATTGGCAGCACATTTTTATGAACCATCTACTTTGTTCATTGTGTATAATCATCTTTCTATTGAAGCCCCTCTTCAAATGACAGATGTTCACTTATTGATACATGTGAGCTCTGTTATGTTCTCTTATGGCTTCAGTAGGCAGATTGCTAAATCACATTAAAAACAAATGACTTGCAGTCACAATCAATCTCAAATTATCTGGGATCCTCCTGTTCCATTTCTGTTGTGGAACATGGTACAGCTGGGAGGAAGAGGGTGCAACACCCTCTTTTATCACATTGTTTTCCCAAAATGGGAATTACATTTCTAGCTCTGTAACTAATAACTGGAAAGGAAAAATAACAGTGTTTGTTTTGCCTTTCTCCTGATAAGTTGTGTCCCGGTCTGTGTGTTCCTACCCGTGGACCCTACAACACCCCCATTTTCTCCTTGAATTTTTATTCTGGTATAGCCTTCCTCACAAACCCAGCCTGCTCTGCTGGTGCATTAGGGTCAGGCATGGGGACAGTCAGATGTCTAAGGGTGTTTAGAGAGGGCAACGTTTGAGTGCTTCTTCTTAGGTACAAGTGTTCTGGGTGACTGTTAACACACCTTTTCTGCTCAGACTTCTTGCCTAGAGCCAATCACCTGACACGCGATGAATGGCAGCCAGCTTCATAGGTGTACCAAGGATACAGGGGCGCAGCACCTCTCCTCGTGGAGAGGTTATCCAGCTTAGACAGTCTCAGCTGTTCTTCAGAATGTGTTTTTGCCTCTTAGCCAAATTGATTCTTTGTTGGGTTTCCTAATAGTGAGTGAGTTAGAGTTTTTCTTCCTTTGCTATTCAAGTTTTTTGAAAAGTTTGGTTTGGATTTAAAAAAAGTTATACACCTCTTATTCTCTCTCACTGTTGTGTATGCACTTTATGATAATTGGTCTTAGGAAGATTAGCTGCCTTGGATCTTCTTCATCACAAACTTAAGCATATTAATATAGATAGCTATTTAATTATGTAAGCTTAAAAATTCTAAAACAGAATTAATTTTTTTTTCTTACTAGAGCAGGGCATTCTGCGCGGGGGTCCCCCTATGTAGAGACCACATATGAGTTTGCATTTTCAGTGCTGAGGCTTTGTGTCCTCACACTATTCCTAATGAAGGTCAGAAGCTTTTTAGGGCTAGTAACGTGGTTCTGAGTGGTTAGTGGTTAAGTTAATTGCTGCAGCAGTACTAGGCATACGTAGAGGATCTCTGGCATCAAGTACCAGTAAATTGAGACTAGTGTTTTGACATTCTGATACTGAGCTATGCTCACTTCTGTAGTCTTTGGCAGTGCTATTTCTGTGTGTGCTAGAACAAAAACTGGTTCGAAGGTAGTTACTCATCTCCTTGTGCTGCCAGGCACTGAATCAGCCCTCAAGAACACCTTCATTCATCATTTTAGAGGAATGTAGTCATCAGGCTGCTGGAGCTGAAGTCACTGTTTAGTTGAAATGGTCTTGCTCTGGACTGGGATCATTTGCATTGGCAGGGAACATGGAGGTGATTTTTTGTTGATAATATGAGTCTTAGTCCTGGTATCATTTTTGAACAGTGCTGGTGCACACTTCAATGCTAGTCCATAAATTAACACATAATTTATAGTTACCACCGTTGGATTTAGTATTCTTGCTGTTAATTGGGTTGTAACAAACCTTGGTTTAAAGACCATAGCCTCACTTAGGCATGGTGTGAAAGGTGTGAAGTGTGAGTTTGTTACAAAATAGGCTAGTGATTTGATAGATCCTTTTAGCTCATAGTGGCGTGCGAAGTGCACAGGTTGTTGTGGCAAACTGCCTTGAGGGTAGCCTCTAGTGCTTTGGTGGACAAAGTACAATCAGTTGTTAGATGTTTTTGTAAGAACTTTTGGATGTGAACATTTATGACTTGTACCACATCCATTTTGGTTGAAATATTTGGGGCTGCAAGTAGCCAGTTTTACTTATGTTGAGATTTCAACAGAGACTCCTTTTGATGGACTGGAGCTAGATGTCAAGTACTATGCATGTTGCCCTGAGCTCTCAGCAGTATATTGACTTCTGTGCACTGGGAAAGCAGAGATGTCTTGGAAAGAATTTTAAAAATATAAAGCATCACCATTGTACCACCATGCAAGATATTAATGAGATTCAGCTGCAGCGTCCTACACTTTGACTTGTTGACATAGCTGAGATCATCTGGAGTATTGTGTCCAGTTCTGGAATCCTCACCATAAGAAGGATATGGAACTGCTGGAACAGGTCCAGAGGAGGACTACAAAGATGATCAGAGGGCTGGAGCACCTTCTATATGACGACAGGTTGAGAGAGTTGGGCTTGTTCAGCCTGGAGAAGAGAAGGCTCCGAGGAGACCTTATAACGACCTTCCAGTATCTGACAGGGGCTGCAAGAAAGCTAGAGAGGGACTACTCATAAAAGCTTATGGTAATAGGATGAGCAGGAATGGGCATAAAATGGAGAGGGGCAGATTTTGGCTTGATATTAGGAAGAATTTCTTCACAATGAGAGTGGTGAGGCACTGGAACAGGTTGCCCAGGGAAGTTGGATGAGGCCTTGGACAGCCTGATCTAGTGGGATGTTCCTGCCCATTTCTGGGGGGTTGGAACTGGAGGATCTTTAATGTCCCTTACAACACAAAATATTCTATGATTCTATGCAGCCTACCCTGGCATGAACATCTTTTTTCTCCACGCTTGAACTATCATCTAGTGAAGTAAAGGTCTCACAATCAGATGTTACAGGATGTTCAAGATTCTCAGAATCTCTTTTTGATATAGAGACTTAAATTATAGGGAACCAACTGAGATCTTGAGTCAGACAGAACTTATTCCAGACAGGAGGAGGAAGCTGATCTGTGCGATGGCAGCAGTCAGTTGGCTTGTGGTTTTATGTGGCTATGTAACAACACTTGCCTGAGTAAAGCTTTGCTGCTAGTAAAGGGTGGTCAGTGTTGGAGTAATGTCAAGGAAATGGTTTCCTGGCTATATTGTTGTACAATTTTCTCTACTATTTGTATCTTTACTGTGTTGGAAGGATCAGCTAAATGTGCGTTGTAGTCCTCCACACCATCCCCTATCATTCAGTCATGCACCAGCCAACACACACAACCTTCATTACAGAGAGAGAGAAAATAGCTCAGTCAAGATTCTTCTAGTCAGTCTCCAAGAAGAGCTCATTGTGTCTGATTCACCTATTCACTTCTCCAGGCACTGTGTATGGATTGTAACAAACTGTAGCAAAAGCAGGTATACCTCAGCAATAGTAAAATGAGTTAAAACCCCATTTTGGGGTTTTTTTTTGGTTTTGGTTTTTTTTTTAAAGTTTCTATATTCATCCTTGTTGGGCTCTGTTATGCCCAGAATACTGCACAGTAGACAAGTAGAATATTGTTTAATTTTTGAAGTTTTGGTTGAGAATTACCTGGTGGTTCAGTGACCTCTTGGTGTTGATGGACTGTCTGTTCTGTCACCTTCTCTGTCCTTTAATTTGAAACAGATCCTGAGAATCCCTCATAGAGAAAGGCATAAGTACATTTCTGACCTCCTTCATGATGAACGTAGATGGGAGGAATTAATTGAGACTTTCTGCTCTGGCCTTTCCTTCTCTGTGTTCCTCTAATACATTGCTTGATTGGGTCCAAAGACTTTTGGATGTTTTTTTAGACGTTAATTTTTTTATCAGCTAGCTTCCATTTTATGTTAATTCTCCTGTTTTGAAACTATGAACTGTTGTAGTGAATCTCTGACTTTTGTTTCCCCTTCAGGGATGTTAAGTGTCAGTAAACTTTGCTCACTCTTGCAGCATCTCTTCAGTGGTACCATTTAAATTGGATCCCATACCCAGGTTAGGCCAAACCAAGATTTTATTCTATTCTTCTGCATTCCTGATGAGCTGATCTATGAAGATGATGTTAATCACATCAACCTAGTTCCAGCAAGCTTTAAATGGAGCAGTCTTTCCTTAAACTGTTTTACAATTTGTAGCTTGTATATGCTTCTGGAAAAGGTAGCAATCAGATGTAAACTCTGTATATTTGATGAATACTTTGATCTTAATTACTGCTTTGTAATGAATTCTGTTCTGGTTTCTGTATAGTGGACAAGGATGGTAGTAGAATTGATGCAACTGTCAAATTAATAATTATGGCGAAGCAGAAATACACTTATATATTTATTTACTGGAGCAAAAGCTTTGGTATGTCTCTTGCTTCCTGTGCTAGAACCGTGAAGCCCTAAACTGAAGGACAACTGCTGGTCACCACAATCCCAGCTGTGCCTCTTTATTGCTTTGAACAGCTTTTGTTGTTATTATATAATGCCTGTTTGGGAATTCCAGCTGTTGCACACATGCAGGTCCTTAACAAGAAGCTAACTCCCCCTCATCCCCCCTTCTGCTATTTCAGTGGCTTTTCACTGCAGAGTATGCTTTGCATCCTGAAGCATTTTTCTTCTGTTTCACCCTGGAGGGCTGTATCTATAAATTTTTTTGATGGACTATTTAGAAATCCAGTGAATTCCTAAATTGGATTGTTTTTTGATGTGCTTCTGGAAGTGAGATTAGAAAGAGATGTAACCCGCAGCTGTACATTTGGAACATTTGGAATGGGAACTAAAGTGATGAAGACTGAAGAGAATGGGGTTGTAAAAGGAAAAAGAGATGTATAAGCTGTAGGGTATTTTTGTTTGTTTGTTTGTTTCCCCCCTCTTTTCCTCCGATCCTTTGCTAAATTCTGCTGCTATTGAAAGAGTAGAGGGAGAGCTTCTAATTCTGTGGGCAGTCCTCCTGGTGGCACAATTCCAGAGTTGTCAGTCTGTCAATCCTTTTTGTAATAGCTAGTCTATTTGGAAGGATGGCATTTCACCCATTTTACAGGTTCCTGTTGGAGAAGGGAGACATGCGCTCTTCATAGATTCCCATTTCTGTAGTTGGGATGCCATTTTTTGCTAGGGGAGCAAGTTTTACTTCTGTCTGCTTTGGATGATCAAGATCTTAAGAGGACATACGCACTTTTTTCAGTCTTCCTGCCACGGTACCTTCAGGTACTTAACATGCCTTTGGAGAACCGTTTGTGTGGGTATTGCCATTTCTTCTCAAGTGCTCTGCTGTCCGCACTCTTAACTCCCCCTGCGTGTGAAGTCCCTGAGCCAAGAGAGAGAAAAGTACTGGTCTTGCTGTTATGACTGTAGTATTTCCTGAAATACTTGCATGTTTTATAGCAAAGCTCCTTTTGGAGCTGTCATAGGGGTTAGTCTTCAGCCTGCTGGATTCTTTGGTGGAATTTCAAGGTAAGGAGTGTAGCTGTGTACAGACTACATAGCTTCTGTAATGAGTGCTTTAATTTAATCCAAAGGGTACGATCTAGCAGGGCTTGGAAAGTATGGACAGAGACCCAGAGTTCCTTTAACTTTTGCACCATTTAGGTTGTGCTGTACAGGGTAGCAGGATGTTGTCATGTTATCATGTGTTGTCATGTAACATGAACTGCAGCTCCTTTTTCTACATGATGTGTAGTTAATTCACATCAGAATGATGTTATAGGTGCTCTCTACTTAATTTATATTTACTTGTATTGCGTTGCCATTGCTGAAAATTAAACAAATTCTGTATAAAAATGACCTGGAGGAGATCTGGTGACTGATTTTTGCTCATCTTCTCTTTCACTTTGGGAAATCTCTTCCTCTCTCAGAGCTCCTCTTCTTTCATTCCTACTTCGTGCAATGTGTATTTGGCTGGTATGATCCTTACACTGGAATTTCTGCCTTGCTGTGTATTTTTTAAGTGTTTCACGTGGCAAGATTGGAATCCTGGCAGAGGTCTCTAGGGCTTGCACTGTATTACATTTAGCTTCTTCATGTTATTGCTAGTAGTATTTGCTGTTTGTTTGCTTTCTAAGTCTACCTATTTGCCTTTTTAAAAAGCTTAAAACAGCAGCCACTTTTAATTATTGTACTTCTTTGTAAATGCTTTCAGGTAGCTCTTTCTGAGAGCAACCATTTTGAAGTTATTCATAGTAAACAAGGCTCTTCTAAGAAATGACAGAGTTTACAATTGTTTTAAAAACTAGCTGTGGAAACAAGGTGATTCTTGATTTAAAATGAGCATTCTTTGCTTTCATTGACGGTGCTTTCTTCTTGAAAATGTTATACTTCATGGGCACTCTACAACATTTTCAGTTAATTTAGTTTTCTTTAAATGGGCAAAATATTCATCCTCATTAAGATATGCTAAAGTTTTAAAACACAAAGATGCTGTTTGCTTGGGTTTCTGTGTTTTGGGTTTTTTTAAGTTATGTGATCATAAAAAGAATCTTTTTTTCTCTTCCAAACTGGAAATGTTAAAATCATTCCTTTTCAAGTCTGGCAAAAAGTTTCCTTGAAACAAGACCAAGTGTGCCAAGTTTCATCTTTAGTCTTTCAAGCTGAAAGGTTCTTCTCAACAAATGTTACAAACCATATCCTGAATGCTGAGTTTTGTGTCCCTGGGCTTCAAGGTGCAGGATTTAGGAGGTGTGACTTTCAGTTTGTTAGATTACAGTGTAGACAATGTATCTCTAACACAAAAGTTTACATGTTGCCATTTTACTTAGATCACAACTTTTGAAAAAATATTTGAATAGTCAGATTTCTTCTCTTTTAAGAGAAAGGGGTGTGGGGAGATTCCTCCAGCCCAAAAGAATGAAACCAGGGATGCAATAAAAGCAGATGATTGCCACACATTTTGGTCTTTTGTGGCAGGACTGTTGTAGATACAAAATTCTGTGGGAAGGCTTTTAAAATGTTTTCCTTCCCACAAATACAGTTCAAAATCAAAGCTCCTTTTTGATGCTGAGAGAGGTAGGTTATAAGCTTTGTTCATAACAGTTGTTAAGTTGCTTGACATACTGAACTCCCTGTTGCTTTACTCAGTTTGTGTCTCTTAATAAAATTAATGAAGTTTTAAAATATCAGTGACCTGTATTGGAAGTAGTTGCTATTATGATTCAACATCTACCTGAGATACAGATTATAATGCAGTTATAGTAATTGAAAATAGTTTGAAAACAGTCCTAACTGTATAGAAAACAGTATATATGTGTTGCTGAAGTCTTCAGCTTCTTAACATCGTAGTGCTTGCTAGAAAAGACCTATTTTTAGAGACTTTTACTGTGCTTGGCACAAACTTTCAGTAGTACTTTTTCAACTGAACCCTTAAACACATGCTATGAGGAACCATAGCTGATTTTGACTCTGTTTATGTAAGTCAGGTGAAGAATTAGTTTCAGATTCAGTTAAACTGTGAATTGCAGTGATTGTCTTTTGAAAATATTTATTTTTAATTGTCAAACTTGTTACAGAGAATTGTAATAGTAATGTGTGCAGTTATTATAAAAGTCAAGCGTTAGCTCTTGCCTTTCCCTTCCTGCTTGTCTCCCTTCCATCCTTCATGTGTTCCAGTGTTTCACCATCCTTATTGTAAAAAATTTCTTCCTTGTATATAGTCAATATCTTCCCTCTTTTTAATTCAAAACCATTACCCCTTGTCATGTCAAAAGAGTCTCTGCTAAAAATTTTCACCCCATCTTTCGTATTAGCCTCCTTTAATAACTGAAAGGCCACAATCGGGTCTCCCCAGAGCCTTCTCCAAGCTAAGCAGCCCCAAGTCTCTCAGCCTTTCTTCACAGGGTGGGTCTCCATCCCTGTGGTCATTTTTGTGGTCCTCCTCTGAACCCACTCCATGTCCTTCCTGTGTGGAGGATTCCAGAACTGGATGCAGCACTCCAGGTGGGGTCTCACCAGAGCCGAGCAAAGGGACAGAATAGCCTCCCTCAGCTGGCTGGCCATGCTTCTTTTTGGTGCAACCCAGGACACACTTGGCCTTCTGGGCTGAGTGCATGTCACTGACTCACATCCACCTTTTCACCCATGGGTACCCTCAAGTACTTCTCTGCAGGGCTGCTCTCAATCCCTTCGTCCCCCAAACTGTATTGATACTAGGGGTTGACCTAGGTGCAGAACCTTGCACTTGGCCTTGTTGAACCCCGTGACATTCACAAAGGTCCACTTCTCCAGCTTGTCCAAGCCCATCTAGATGGCATCCTGTCCCTCAGGCATATCAACCACACCACTCAGCTTGGTGTTATCTGCAAACTTACCAAGGGTGCACTCAATCCTGCTGTCTATGCCATTGAAGGAAATATTAAACAGTACTTGTCCCCATAGAGACCCCTGAGGGACACTGCTTTACTAATAGTACAGTCACTTATCAATATCCTGAGCAGGAGTACTTGGGCAAAGCATATCTGGGTAGGATGCTCATGGTATCTCCCCATTGCCAATTGTCACAGAGGGGAACTAGATTCTTACACCAGTCCAACTTTACATATCTCCCCTGGAGGACAGGCTGCAGATTTAGAGAGCACCTGTGGATGATTTGGCCATTTCCCTGAGAAGAACTGGAACTGATCTCAAGATGGCACACTGCCTGGCCAGCAAGTACCAAAGAGAGATTGCGGGATTTCTGTCTTCTAGTCAGGTGAAAGGGCAGAATTAGGGTTTTTATTGCTCAGACCTGTAGTTTGTGGATGTGCTTACAGCATTTGCTCATTGCTCATGTTGTACGTGATCAGGTGTACCTATAAGCCTGGAGAACAGAAGTTTCCAGGAAGACCTTACAACAGTCTTCCAGCACCTAAAGGGGGCTTACAGGAAAGCTGAGGAGAGACTTTTCACAAGAGCTTGTAGTGATAGGACAAGGGGTAATGGCTTTTTCCTGAAAGAGGGTAGATTTGGAGTAGGTAAAGGGAAGAAATTCTTTACTATGGGGGTGATGAGGCACTGGAACAGGTTGCACAGAGAAGTTATGAAGGCTCCATCCCTGGAAGTTTTCAGGGCCAGGCTGGATAGAGTTCTAAGCAACCTGGTCTGGTGAAAGATGTCCATGCCCCTGACAAGGAGGTTCAGATTGTATGATCTTTAGGGTCTCCTTCAACTCAAACCAGTCTATGAAAAGAGCATTTAAAGAACTGGAGATGAGCAGTGACTGTTCCATCTTTCACTATTTGTTCAGAAGTAGTGTGCTAAGCCCAGGGGTTCCAAATAGCTATGCCTTTTCATCATTAAATGATGTGTAAGGGTAGGTACCTGTGGTATTTATTGCTGGCATTTCTAAAAATAGCACTGAGCAGCAAGCCCTGCCAAAGGACTCAAAAAGTGTCGAGAAATACCAGGCAATTACAGGAATGTTTAAGTGTTGGAAACAGGAAGAATGTGCTCAATATCATCATAATTCAAGGTAGTGAAGTGACCTGGAAATGTGTAATGTTATTTTTCACAATTTTATCCTCAGCCTTCTGAAATCCTTGTTGCTTTACTAAGGGAGAGGACGATTTGTTTCATGCAGAACCAAGTACTGCAGAGTTTCTGCAGGCTGTTTGGATGTGGGGTTAAACACAAGCCTCAAAAAAATTTGTTTGGCAGCAATGCTAGTTTCCAAAAGTTCAGTGGAACAAGTTTTGCCAGGCTGCTGAGGATGTGTAATTCACAAACTAGCTGGCACCACAGAACAGGATGTTTTCAAAATACAGGATTTTATCAGTGCTTCTGAGATACTACTGTGTAGTTTTCATTTATTAAGGATGGGATGTCACCCAAAGGGTCCTGAACAAGCTGGAGAAGTGGACCTGTATGAGTCTTATGAGGTTCAACAAGGCCAAGTGCAAGGTCCTACACCTGGGTTAGGGCAACCCGTGGTTTCAGTACAGTGTGGTGGATGATGTGATTAAGAGCAGCCCTGTGGAGAAGCTCTTAGGGTTGCTGACTGATGAGAAGATTGACATGAGCTGTCAATGTGCATTTGCAGCCCTGAAGGTCAACTGTATCATGAGCTACATCAAAAGAAGCTTGGCCAGCAGGTCGAGGGAGGTGATTCTGCCCCTCTATTCCTCTCTGCTGAGACTCCACATAGAGTATTGTGTCCATTTCTGGAGTCTTCAACATAAGAAGGATATGGAACTGTTGGAACATGTCTAGAGGAAGGCTAAAAGGATGATCAGAGGGCTAGAGAACCTCCCATACAAGGCCAGGCTGAGAGTTGGGGTTGTTCAGCCTAGAGGAAAGAAGGCTCCAAGGAGACCTTGTAGTGACCTTCCAGTACTTGAAGGGGGACTACAAGAAAGCTGAGGAGAGACCTTTTGCAAAGGCGTGTAGTGATAGGACTAGGGGGAATGGCTGTAAATTGAGGAGGGGCAGATTCAGACTAGACATAAGGAGAAAACTCTTCATGATGAGAGTGGTGAGGCACTGGCACAGGTTGCCTAAGGAAATTTGTGGATGCCCCATTGCTGGCAGTGTTCAAGGCCAGGTTGGATGGGTCCTTGAGGAGCCTAGTCTAGTGGGATGTGTCTCTGCCTATGGCAGGAGGGTTGGAATCAGGTGATCTTTAAGGTCCCTTTCCAATTCAAACTATTGTATTATTCATGATTCAATTCCTACCATGACAAATTATCTCAGTAGATTTTCTTTGGAAGATGTGTGTTTTACTATGTGCCTAAGGTTGTTTGATCTGTTTTGTGATTCAACATGTATTAGCCTATGCAAATACTGTAAACAATCTGTTTTATGTTGGTTTTGGCAGTAAGTTTGATTTGAAAATACACTGTCAGTCATTTGATTTAAAAATACAAATTTGGATTTGCTTTATAATTAAAATAAATTTTAGTAACAGAGTAATTTTGACTTTTTTTCTTTATAGCCCAAACTATAGCTATGTTCAGGATGTTTTTTCTGTTCTGTAACTGCCATTTGAAATCTTGTTTTGATTTTTATAATTGTATAAAAGAACTCCTCTCTGTAAAGGGAAATGCTATACTCAGTTTTCCATTTTTCATGAAGTTAACAAACCTGGATATATCATATGCTGTTTAAAATGATATCATAAATTGATGAATTTGTAGATTGAATAGTTTTGTTGTAGAAGGTATATAAATGTTGGGTTTTTACCTTCTCACCCCCCTCCTCCTTACAGAAAATAAAAAGCAAGAATGATATGTCATGAAAACCTTAAAAATAAATATTCCTTTTAGGATTTTTTTTCAATGTATCTTTCTAGGTTACTGTGGTGCTTCAGCAGCTTTGAGAAAATCTGAATATATGTATGCATATTGATCATATTCTTCAGTTAGAAGTGTTTACTTTTGTAAGTGATGATGTGTGCAGTACATTAAATTAACTGTATGTTATTTCCAGAAGCACAGTCTGCTTTTTCTGGTGTGCTGAGCAGTCACTGGGCATTTTAAGATAATTTAAATTAGATTAATATGTTTAGTAGTTCAAGCATGTATTTTTTTTAAGATCATTAATGAGGAAAGAAAAAGATCTCCAGCAGAAACTTGAATAACAAAGCATACAAATCAAAAGAATGTGTTGAGGAGCTTCTGAATTGAGCCCCTAAGGATGTAATTTCAAACACCTTACAACCTGTTCTTTTTATAATTTAGACTTGTTGGAATGACAGTATTCAGCTTATGTTTAAAAGTACCTTATGCAACAGGGAAAAAAATATTAAGTACTGTGTAATGTGATTGTTATACTTGTGCATAACGCAAACCTCTAAGTCGCAAACTTCAGTGACTTAGAATATACTTGTAATACATTGTACCAAAACCTGTGAACCAAACCCAAGTACTGTGAAGGTATTGGAAGATGTGCATCAACTGCATTTTCTCAAAATCCACTCTTAAAAATATTTCTTAAAACAAAGCTTGTAGTTCTAGGGAAAGCAGAATTTTATATGTAGAGAAAGAAGCAAAGTGAATTTTTGAGGAGAAATTGGAGACATCTTAAAAACCAGAGGAATGCCTCACAGACTTCAAATTTACCTACTGCAAATAGGAAAACAAGCTATTCCTAGACCTCTGGAATGCAGTCTGGGATTTGGTCACAGTATTTTTATACTTTTTAAAGTAGGCAAAGTGGTTTGGACTGGGAGATCCAAGTTCTTTTGTTGGTTCAGCCGTATGTCAGAAATTCTTCATAGCTGGTTTCTTGCAAGCTGAATTGAACTGTAGTTGGACTTGTTATTATAAAAAAAGACTTAGATTGCTTTCACATACTTTATCCCCCTGTTAATCATGGGCTGAAGTCAGGGATGTGGGGTTCTTTAAGTTTTTTTTTTTGCATTTCACTGCCCTCCAGGGGTGTTAAATGTGGGCTTCAGGAACCTAGAGGAATCTCTACTGTGGCATTCCAAGGCATGGTGTAAAGGCTGCTGAACATAGTGCCCATGGTTTTAAGTCTGAAGGTGCAGGGCTGTGCTTTACTAGTAGCAAAGCCCTGGGATGAAATTATGGCCAGCAATGAAATGAATGAGAATTTTGTTGTTGACTTCAGTGGAATCAGGGTTTTATGTTAGTGTCAGGGCAACAGATTGCATTAAAACCAGTTTAACTGTTTCAGTATTTTTCTGCATATGTACTGAGCACTGTGCAATAGTCTGGCCTTTCACTGTTAAATACTTCACAGCATCTTATTAGGTTATGATATAGATTATTGCCTTACAGGTAAATAAATGGAGAGGAGAAAAAAAATGTGTGTCTATTCTAACCTTTGTGTCTGTAGTAAACTGCATTGCTCAGTATAGCAAGATCAGTAGTAAAACTGAGATTTCAAACAGTTTAGCTTTTATCATTGACCTCACTGCACTAGATAAGTGTATCTTCTACCTATTTATTTTGGAAATAACAGCAGTGCAGCATTGTAATAATACCATTCATCGGCCTCATTAGCAGTGGAATGGTGAGTCACTATTCCTTTGAAATTAATGCTCACATTTATCCCTGTAATTTTTGCCGAAAATCATGAACCTGTCTCAGACAAAAACATTACTGTCTTTGTATTATTTGGGTTAGTGTTCTGAAAGATTATTTTAACACTCAATTTTCAAACAACCCATTGTTTTTCTAGTAGGATTAAGTTAAGCAAGTAAATGAGATAAAGCCCAATTGTAAATTTAGACTCCTTGTGTGCTGTTCTTAGATTTGCTTGCTATGTGAAATGTACATATTTTTTTCCTTTAATGTCCGAGTTTAAAATATATCTGTTATGCCTCTTCTGATCCTGAACCACTAAGTCAATAGAGATATTGCTAAAGTGCTGCTCCTGTTAAGCCTTAAAACTGTTAGTCATGTAGGTAAAATCTGCTATATCTGATCTCCAGCCTAGAGGAAAGAAGGCTCCAAGGAGACCTTGTAGTGACCTTCCAGTACTTGAAGGGGGACTACAAGAAAGCTGAGGAGAGACCTTTTGCAAAGGCGTGTAGTGATAGGACTAGGGGGAATGGCTGTAAATTGAGGAGGGGCAGATTCAGACTAGACATAAGGAGAAAACTCTTCATGATGAGAGTGGTGAGGCACTGGCACAGGTTGCCTAAGGAAATTTGTGGATGCCCCATTGCTGGCAGTGTTCAAGGCCAGGTTGGATGGGTCCTTGAGGAGCCTAGTCTAGTGGGATGTGTCTCTGCCTATGGCAGGAGGGTTGGAACGAGATGGTCTTTTATGTCCCTTCCAACCCAAACTATTCTATGATTCTATGCAGGTGCATACACATAATTTCCCCAGAAGTTTTTTATCTGAAAATCCATAGTCATGAAAACGTAGTTATGCTGCATTATATCTGTGCAGGTTTAATGAAAAAAAAAGAAGTTACATGGCTGAATTTAAAAAAAGAACTAAAATTCGCTAACTTTTGGAAATTACTGTCCTCTGATCCCGCATGAATACCTGAATTACTTAGAAAATGTGGGGTTTTGTGTGATGTCGTATTCAGACTATTTGTAGATGTGTGTCACAAGGCTTTTGAAACTCTTGACCCTCACAGTTAGATTCCTGGTAAGTGTAATAGCTTGCTATTGTCCTCTGTTTCCCTGGTTCTGCCTACAAATTGAAACATTCCAATTTTGTGATGACTTAAAACAAAGCATAATCTTAATTACTCAATTTTGTGGTATGAAAATAGATAATGTGGGTTGTTTATCTAATTCAGCTAAGAAGGTAGTTGTACATTTGAAAGTTTAGATGTGAAAAGTGTTCTTCACCAAATCAAATATTATTCCTACTTCCAAAGCTTTTCACTACATATCTTTTCACCAGCAGGGGTAGAGCACATATACTTCTGTTTTTGTCTTGCATGCCTTCCAGACTTCCCAGATGTGGCAGGGAGCATGCTGTTGTTGCATCACTTGAATTTAGGTTGCCACTGCGAAGGAGAACCTGGATAAAGGTTTTGGTTTTGCTTTTTTTCCTGACTCTCAGTCTTAGGATTGCTAAATTCTGTAGCATTATTTATTAAGAGCAATCCCTGGAGTTTCTCAGGGATTCTATCCTCAAGCCAGTACTGTTGGTCAGAGCTTCTTGCTGCTGATTTGGTATACCAAATAGAGTTTCTGCTGAGAAATACGTGTACTGAGGGTAGAATCTGAATTTAGTCTTGACATTTTGAAGGCTTGCCTTTTATAAAGTACTATGCATTTTTGCTTCTTGACACATAAATTTGGAAAGCCTTCAGTAAATATTGTTAAGATGGTTATTGTGCAGTAATCATCTCATTCAAACACATGAAAACATAGTTTATTCTCATATAATATTTGGGCAAAGTGAGTATTGTGCTTACATATAATATCAGCGTGTAATATGAAGGGATAAAGTGCTCTGACCTGTACACTTCTTGGCACTTCCTTACCAGGAGAAAAGCTTTATTTGCATTGCCTATTATACTGTAGCAAAGGAATTTCTGAGGTTTTTTCTGTGGTGGTCTCATTCTCAAATTTGAAGTGTGTTCATCATCCATTTACATTGGCATCCTTGGAAGCAATTATGTTGCATAATGTCTTGTGATGGTTCTTTCCATAAACTGATTCTGCAGTGTATGGAAAAAGTATTTTCTTTTTAGTCTAGAATTCATTGTGTTAATTTTTAATTAGGGATTATTTTATATCTTTCTGTCATACCTTCCCTAAAGAATTTTCTTCAAAACTGAACAGAGTCTGGCTTTTCCATGTCTGGACATTTCATGGACTCTGTTTTAACTTTGTGGGTGTCTGAATTTAAAAACCTTCCTTGTAATTTTTTTCCTCAGCTCTTTGCACCCAGTAGTGCTTTGAGTTTTATCTTTTAATCCAGTTTTATACACTGGAAATTTTGATCAGGCTGATGCTATAGTCTCTTGGTTGGTTGGCTGCAGTCAGTGTAGACATCGGTAATTGTGACAAATTCTGGTTGCTTCTGATACACATTGTCATGTTCGTAAGTGCTTGATTTTGTCTGCAGCTCAGGTACTCTTAAATCCTTCTCTCTTCCTGTCTGGCACTATTCAACTGTTTTGTCTTTTTCATGCCTTTTCCTACTTGTACATAAGTCTGATTTATAAACAGGATATAATTCTATTCCTTATTTCTGACCCCTTCTGAGAAGCTCTGCATACACCAGCAAGGTCATACTTTTAAAACAGTTCCTAGGCGTAGTGAGCTGTAGTGACAATGCATTTTTGTTAATCCATCTGCATCTACACAAAACCACAATGGGGTAGTAATTACTTGCTCAGCATGTTTTTTTTTTTTTTGTAATCATGACTTAACGTGTCAGAATCTCAAGGGTAGACTGAGATTTTAGGTTCTTTACTGTCATATTTACTCTTATTTACTTTTTAGTTTCCTAAATGACAGATCTGTTTAATTCAGACAAGATCATAAGTGTATTCTCAGAATGAATTTGTGTAAATATATGCTTGCTAGTCTGGGAGACCAAATTAATTTGAGGATTTCTGAATTACTGTAGCAGAATTTTAAATAATTCTAAGTTACTTACTTAACTGAAGTGAGGTATTACTAAGCCATGTGCATGTTGATAGATTTCAAAAGGACATAACATAATTAATGTGTGTCCAAGAAAAAAGTGTATCTGTTCTGCTTCATACTTTTGCCCATTTTAAGCTTGTCACACTATTTTATAATTTAGGGTTTCTTAGTAGCCTTTTGTAAGATAAATCTTCAAAGTCTTTTTTGAATCTCAAATAAATTATATCAACCAACTGTGCTTTGTCTGCTGTTTTTCTTTAACATGCTCAAGAATTTGAGTAGATTAGTGATGCGTAGTTTTCCTTTGCAGCAGCTGTGCTCATTTGCCTTTATCATGTAGCAGCCATTGTGAGAGTTTGTTTATATTTGTAATTGTCATTTCAGCATACTTTTGTAATACCAAAATCTGTCACATAGGTGGACAGATAAGAAATTATCACTAGTTAATTTGTCTTTATCGGAGTAATTTTTTTTCACGTGTGTCAGTGTGCTATTCAGTATCATGCCACTAGCCGTATGAAAACAAAGTTATTTTTCTGTAGAAAATGTAATGTGAAACAGGGAAGGGATATGTATGCATTAATTTCACTAAAGATTATGTATGGAACTTCCTTGGTGCTCTGGTTGACAGAGTTTGCCATTTACTAGGGAATTTCATCTTTACATACTGTTGCAATAGAGCAAATTCCAGAAAGTCAAATTTTTAATGCAAATATTTGTAATATTGGCAGCCACTCTTTAAAAAAACTGAATTATTAATGAGTTTTATATCCTCTTTGATTTCTAAAAGGCACTGACAACGTATCTTGCCTGAATGTAGTATTATCAAACATAAAGTCCTGGAAAAGAAAGCCCAACAAAATCAAGCAAAGCAGATCAGCAAGAACAAGTCAGCAACACACCTAGGTTTTTGGGGGTTGGCTTTTCTTTGTTTACTTCCTTGAACTTTGCTGGTAGGAGATGGCTGACAAGTTGAAGGTGTATGTATGTCTGAGACCCTGTATAAAACAATCCAGATATCAAATTAATTCATCTCAATTCACGAAGAGCTTCACTGGTTAAGTGTTGGTGAAGGTGTACACAACATAATGAATAAATTGTAGCTTCTGGTTGTTCACTGGTGCATGGTGAAAAGGGAAGCTTGTGAGTTGGCGTTACTGCAATACTACAGCATAGTGTCTGTTGTGTTCATCATTGTCTCATATTGGATTTTCCTAGCCTTAATGTATATTGTTTTCTTAAGGCCTGTTTTACTTTGAGGATAGTTAAGACTCAGTACCTTGATGGCACTTGGGGAGTGGGGTAGAACAAACTTGCTCTGCTTGTTCTAAAGAAAAGATCTAGTAGGCAAACTTTCCTTTTAGCACTGATAGAACTACCATTTATAATAACATTATATAATGAAAATACTAATGCAGCACTAGTTATTCTAGGGTAGGCAGGTATCAATGCTTGTTTTGCAGTGTTTGGACCACATTTCAGGGACATTATTTTTAATTACGTGTTACAAGTACATTTATTGACAAAATCAATTTTGTGGAGAATTTTTGCAGTGACAGAAAGATCTTGAATGCTTCCTCTTTTTCATTTCTTATGACTGGTAGGACATTGTGAGATAGGCCATGCTTGATTTATGTTTGGTATACTATTGTAAAGGGCTCTGAAGAAATCCCATCTGTTCATCATCAGCTGGGAAGTTTAAACTTTTTCATGTATCTTATAAAAAATTAGAGAAGGAATGTAAGGGGCAAACAGCTGGCAGAGGTCAAGCTGAACTAGCAACTGGATTTTAATAATTTATAAGGAGGGGATTTAGTTCTGTTTCCATGCCTTTTAAACTGTCCTGCATGTTTTCTTTTTTATCTCATAGTTTTGGAAAATGCTGAGTTCTCTTCTCCTTTTGATTGATCATTGTGAGTTTTAGAGGAGATAGTGAAGAAGGGAGTAATAAGTAGGTTTGTATAAAACAACTCTGTTAACAATTTAGATTATTTTTTTTAAGTATTGCTAGCTAGGAGCCAAATGTGGAAGCATAAGACTTACAGTAAATAAAATGAAGAAAGGAGCCTGAGTTAACCTTGTCTTATTTAGTCTAGACAGTACTTTTCATGCCAAATGTTGCTGGTCTTATTCCTGCTTGCCAGGGTTACTCTGATACATCACATTCCTGGTTTGCTTTTATCAAGCAAGAGAGCATTCTTTTGCATGATGGTTAGCTATTCTCCTTCTGTAGGACAGTTTTGGCTTTTTATGTTTTTGTGTGTTGTTTGTTTGTTGAAAATACAATTAGACATTTGTTTGTCTGCCTAGTTTACACTTCAGCAATGGAAAGATTTTGTCAAGTTTATTAAGTTAATGTCAGTTTTGACCATCTAATTACAAACTGCCAGATAAATAAGTGACATAAGCCTGTGTAATACAAAAATGTTTCAGAGCCATGGCTGTTTAATGCAAAATTTAAAGTCTGAAACTAATGATTTCATCTTTTTAACTAGTGTTACAGGGAGCATTGCTAGTACTTTAATGTTTTGTATCGTAGCAATGCCCAGGAGTTCCACTGTGTTGTGCAGCATTCAGATGTGAAGTAAGCGACATGCTAAAGCTGGAAAGCTGTAAAATACCTTCAGTTGCAGTGATGGTTGTTATTAATAGATAAGAACTATCTGTCTCTTAATATTAAGTATAGTGGTCATTGGTTGGTGAGTATGCCTTTCATTTCTTTTTTTTAAATCATAAAAACCTGCTTTAGAGCGTCTGTGACCTACTTAAGAGTATCCTTCTGTGGGCTGTGGTAGTGAGATAGCACCAGCTATCCCTAGTGGCTTTGAACCTTGAGTAGTATTGTGAAGAAATCTGTCTATCCTGCTATTTATTTTTCAGTGTGGATATTCCAACACTGAGAACAGATGAAAACACTCCATTCAGTGCCTAGCACTGCTGTCTTCCTGTATTCTGAGTAGATATTAAACTGCCTGAACCATTTGCTTTAGCACAGCTAAATAAATCTGGGCATAATAACACACCTAGCTGTTGCAGGTGTGGTTATGGGCATAGCACCTGGCCCCCCAGGCGAAGACAAGACCAGCATGAGGGGCTCAAGTAGAGCTCCAGAATTTGGCAGGAGTCACCCTACATTGTAGTAGAGCTGTTAAGATAATTTCCAAAGGCTCAGTAGGGACTGGGGTGATTCTTGTTACCAAACTAGGCCCAAAATGTTTTCTTGTGACTTTTACATTAGCATTAATAATTTTTGGTGCTAACATTACTTGCCTTCCCTCTGAGACTCATGCTCTCCTCCGTCTTCTCAGGTCAATTAGAAAGGTTAGTTCTGAATATTCCTTTCACAGGGATTGTAGAATCATAGAATGGTCTGGGTTGGAAGGGAACTTAAAGCTTATCCAGTTCCAATCCCCTGCCATGGGCAGGGACACCTCCCACTAGACCAGGTTCCTCAAGGCTCCATCCAACGTGGCCTTGAACACTTCCAGGGAGGGAGCATACACAGCTTTCCTGGGCAACCTGTTCCAGTGTCTCACCACCGTCATCGTGAAGAATTTCTTCCTAATGTCTAATCATAAGTCTTCCCCCTTCCAATTTAAAGCCATTGCCCTTAGTCCTATAGCTACATGCCATTGTCTAAAGTCTCTCCCCAGCTTTCTTGTAGGACCCTTCAGATACTAGAAGATCACTATAATGTCTCCCCAGAGCTTTCTCTTCTTCAGTCTGAACAATGCCAATTCCCTCAGCCTGTCCTCATAGAAGAGGTGTTCCAGCCATCTGATCATCTCTGTGGCCCTCCTCTGGACCTGTTCCAACAGTTGTATATTCTTCTACTGTATTCCAGTAGGGGTCTCACAAGAGTGGAGTTGAGGGGCGGAATCACCTACCTTGACCTGCTGACCATGTTTCTTTTGATACAGTTGGTCTTCTAGGCTGCGAGCACATGTTGCTGGCTCACATTGAGCTTCTTATCAGTCAGCACCCCTGAGTCCTTCTCCAGAGGGCTGCTTTCAATCATGTCATCCCCTATCCTGTACTGAAACTGCGGATTGCTCCCAACCAGAACCTAGAACCTTGCAGGATCAATACAAGTGAGAAAGTGAGAAAGTGAGAAAGTTTATACCCCTCACTGTGTTAGTGAACCCACTAGAAATCTCACCTTCTTACTTAGAAGTCCTGCAGCACTGAAGGACACCATCACCTGGTCATGGCCTCCATCCCCCCCACCCCATGCTAGTTTAGGAAGAAAAACCCCCATGACTTTCAGTAGCTACTATAACCAAAGCTGTTGATAGGAGAGCTACATGACTGGTCTCATATAGCTCCCATGATGTAGTTGAGCAGTATCCTTGATTCTAGTTGAAGATGCAGCATCTCAGTTAGCTATATGGTATTCTTTTGATTATGAACTAACATCTTCTAATAATAGATAATTCTAAAATTTTGTGCATACGAACAGGTGCTTAAGTGACAGAATCTGTCTGTGTCCAGTCAAAGAAAATAAAACCATTGAACTTCTGTAGTAGTTTGACCTCAGTGTCGTGGCCTGCTTACACATCACATGGGAAGAATTCAGTATAGACCCTCTTCTATCCAGGTACAGAAATGATTTTTCTAATAAGCAGGCACTGAATGAGATCTGTAGAGATGCTAGATTGTGCTGGAAGGATTGCAGTGACTCTGAAAAGAAATGAAAATCCTAATTAAGCCGTACTGAAGGCAGCAACTTCAGCTTTATCGCAGGATGAGGGTTCTTCCTGGGGGTACTACTTCTTATCAGGCTTTGCTGAATTCTGGACCTGACCTCTAACATCCCTTCACTGTGTGATCTTTTGGTATGAAACCTAAAGACAACATGGAAACTACATTGTTCTCTCTTAATCTGTGGAACAGACTTTTAGTGAATATAATGAGTGTGTAAGCACTATATTAGAAAATTAGTAAAATTAGAATAATTTTATTTGGAAATTGTCTGAGGATTATGTTTCTGTTCTATGTAAGAGTCATATAGTGTCTCTGTAAATGATTGCACTTTTTCTCAAACTGCTCCAAGTTAACAAGAGCATCTGTGTAGGACAAAACCCCATTGTCTGTTCTAACCACAAATCCATTGGCTACAGCAGTTACTGAGCATCCTCAAATAACATGACTAAGGAATCGGGCATTGCTTTGGAGATAGTGACTGACTCATGCTGCGTATGTTAAGCAAACAGTGCAATAATTGTCTGACTTCTCACTCAGCTGAAGCTCTTCAGTCCCACCACTGCGGGGAAGTGCTGCTCAGCTGTCCTCTGTGATGCCATGCCCATGTCCTGGTCTCTGAAGACAGTTATTTACCCTGCAGAACTGTGGATCTTTGTAGGGTGGTTGTTACAAATCCCATGACTCTCGCATTTTTTCCACTTTTGCAGACTGAACTTACTGCAGACCCTTAATTGAGAAGAAATGGGAGGCTTACAGCATCCCATTCTTTGTCCTTTGCTCAGAGGAAGATATAATGTATTCCTAGTAGCTACTCTTATTAGGTTAGTAACTGACACTACACTCTGAAGAATGCATATCTCCACGCTGTGATCCATGTTGGCTAAAAATTTTTGAAAACTTGCTATTAATAGGCTTAATACTCAAAGGTGTGCTGTTATTTGCTAGGTAGAGGAACTTTGTAGTCAAGTAGCCCCAAAGCAGCTTGCAGTTTCATTGCATATGGCTAACAGCTGTTCAGTTTGCTCCCTTGCTTGTTTGTCCCTGGATAAATCACTATGGAAGAACGAAGGACAGTTTGTTAGTAAGGAAATAGTACTGCTGATGGTGGCTAAATAATTGTGTATTTGAGAGAGAGGAAAGGGAATTTCTATTTAAACTTGTAGAGGTCTTGTGCAGTGAGAAGATAAGGTCTCTAGGGAGGAATCTAATAATACACGTAAGGAACTGGGACAGACAGTGAATTGGTGAACTTGAAGGAATCATCTTGTTTAACAGGAAGGGGAAATAGTTTTGCTGTGAAAGGAAGCCACGTGGTTATGGGACATTTACCACAGATGTTGAATAGTGCAGGGGAGAGAAGATGGGTGGGGAGAATAACATAGAGCTGGGAAACAGAGGCAGAGCTTCTGATGAGATGGGAGACAGACTGAAAAAGGAGAAGAGGAGCAGTGCTGTGCTCTAGGGCTAGAGGGGTGTATGAAAGGGAAGGGAACAGAGTTTCTGGGAACAGAGGAGGAAAGCCAACTGTACTTAGGTTCTACTTAACATACCTGGTGTGAATAACAGTTGCAAGAAACGGAGAGAGAATTAAGTGCATCGCTACTTCTCAGACTAGTCTTGAAAGCTCTGTGTGTGCAGCTCCAAATCATGACTTTGAGGAGGACTTTATCCTATTCCTTTTTTCTTTCTGAAGTGTCCATGATACTTCTCTTTCTGTGTCAAAGAGGAAGTGGTATAATCCCTGTAGTCTTTGTTTGTTAGGTGTTTGTTGAACTGACAAAACAATGAGAATGCTGAATACATGGAAAATCAAGCGCTTCATTGAAAGTTAGTGAGTTTCCCAAACTGTACATGGAGTACAGGTGAATTTGTCTGTAATTTTTTACCAGTAGTTTCTAAATTTCATTTAGCAATTCTTACATTATTCTGTCTCTTCTATTTGATCTTTTTTTCCGCAAAACAGGATGCTGCCTCTTTCGTCGCAGACACTGATGATGAACCTTCATCACGGCCAAACACAGGAATATGTGATCAAACCCAAATACTATCCAGTAAAAAAAGTGATCTCAGGAGAACAGTCCACTGAGGGTTCATTACCACTGAGGCTGGGCCAGGATCAGCTTGCTTCACCTTTTCAGTGTGAGTACAACTGCAGAAAGCATACTCCCTTCTTTCCCCATGAAGAGCTCCAACCCCCTGACGCTGGTTTCTGGTGGGGTTTTTTTGAGATCTTGAAAGTATCTTTTGTTCACCTGAATTGCAGTAAGACTTCAGGACAGAAAAAGATTAAAATAATTAAACATGAGATAATTCTTGGGTTAGCAAATACTTCAGCATTCTGCATCCTGTTGAGAGGTAAAATAGATTTCCTGGATGAAGAAAACATTCACCTGATTGGGGGTTGGACTCTCGTAACACTATTTCTAGATAATAGGTTTTTCCTTCAGATAAAAGGTGCTTTGTGAGCACTTGCTAGAGTGGACATAACCGTGAGTGTAGTCAGCATAAGATGACAGTTCCCTTTACTTTGGTATGATGGATACCCTTCTTGGAAAGCTGGAGTCCAGGATTGTGGTCTCATTGGTGACTGTTTCTTCTCTATATTTAATTTATTATGTACTTATACAATTCTACACAGTGTGTACACACACTGCATGAGAGTTTCTGTGTTGTATTTATAAAAAAGGGATTGTGTAGGTGCCCAGATTGTGGCCTTGAGTCATGCCCCGTTGTGTGGGAACCTTGAGGACAAGCTTTGGCTTAAAAAATGAGAAGCTTGATGAATTATTGGTTAGGTATTACACAGCGTCTGCTGGCTTGATTTGGAGAACAGTCCCCGCAGTTAAATATTGGACTTATTAAGATGGAGACCTAAGGTACTTGCAGTCTTCTAACAGACTTCCTGTGCTGTAGCACAGAGGAATATGTTCTGCTAAGGATTTGGGAAAGAGGCTTTCATTCTAAATCTGTAAATAACAGTTTCTTTGCATGAGTATCCTTGCATTGCACATCTTTATGGTCTGTTTATATTTAAATGTAACTCCTTGCTTCCTTTTCCTCAAGTGTAAGTTCATAGAATTTAGAATTTTAATAAGAATCTCCGCCCTACCGGGAAGAAGAGGGAACAGCCAGAGGTCTTAACATTTTCCAAGTAGTGAAGCATACTGCTCACAAAGCACTACATCTCTTTCTTAGAAGCTTAAAAAAATATGTAACATTGTCAACATTGTCCAATAATCCCTTTTTCAAATAAGAGGCAATTGCTTTTCTTCCAGCCAGCTGTAACTTTCCTCCAATTAAGATATTAGTGACCACTGGGATTGGATTGTGTCTCTTCTGACTCTTGCTAGCCAAAGGGTATACAAATCGCAGGTTGCATAGTTCTCCTGGCACTTAGAGTGATTGTTGCTACTTGGATTCTGACCAAAGAAAATCTCTACTTTTGCTCCCTTCTTTCAGGCTGTTTGAGTCTGTCTGCCTTAGATACATTCAGCATTCCTTGCAAGTACCAAGCTGCCACTAAACAAATATGTTGCATGAATGTGGGTTTTTTTCCTAATGCAGCATAATGGTTGGACTCAATGATCCAGTGGGTCTCTTCCAACCTGGTTATTCTACGATTCTATAAGGAAATAATAAATCCATGCAGCTCTAAGATAAGAAGCCAGTGTTTCTAGCTCTTTCTAGCTTATTGGAGTTGCTCTGTTAATTACAGCACTTTGAGGGATGTGACTGGGAGAAGGAAAGCCAGGAGCTGAAAATGTAAAGCACTTGTTGTCAAATCCTAAGAAGTCCATTAGTGATCAGCACATTAATGAAACGTTCTACCTTAATTAGAAAGTGCATGATTCCTAAAACAACCAAACGACAGATAGTTGAAGCAGTTTTTGTGGCCTGGTAAGATCAACCATGACTCAAGTGTCACCTCAGGAGTGAAATGCAGGATTAAGCCTGAGTCTGTTTGCTTATTGTTGAAATTTTTGATAATGCACTTTTGAGCAGCATAAAAAATGTCACGCTACCTGTTTTGCCTCCTCTTCTACATTTGTGAGGTGGGAATCAGTGACTGCAATTTCTGATGAAGGAGTTTAGATATCTGCTAATAGGGACTGCAGTTTGAGCTGTGTGTTATTATTAAGATTGAGTATCCCTAGCCTCAACAGACACCTAGTATATGACCTGCTTTTTCTATTTAGGGTGGCTTCTGGTTTCTAGAGGTGCTTGAATGGACTCCAAGGATAGAAAGCTACTTGTTTCCATAAAAAACTTCAACTGTCAGTATTTTAATTACAATGCAGTGAGATTAGGATGTGAAATTTCATAGAATCATAGAACAACCAGGTTGGAAGAGACCCACCAGATCGTCGAGTCCAACCGTTCCTATCAAACACTAAACCATACCCCTCAGCACCTTGTCCACCTGTGCCTTAAACACCTCCAGGGAAGGTGAATCAACCACCTCCCTGGGCAGCCTGTTCCAATGCCTAATGACCCTTTCTGTGAAAATTTTTTTCCTAATGTCTAGCCTAAATCTACCCTGGCAGAGCTTGACGCCATTCCCTCTTGTCCTGACCGCTGTCACTTGGGAGAAGAGGCCATTACCCTCCACTCTACAACCTCCTTTCAGGTAGTTGTAGAGAGCAATGAGGTCTCAGCCTCATTGAGACCTCAGCCTCCTCTTCTCCAGGCTAAACACCCCCAGCTCTCTCAGCTGTTCCTCATAAGGCCTGTTCTCCAGCCCCTTCACCAGCCTTGTCGCTCTTCTCTGGACTCGCTCCAGAACCTCAACATCCTTCTTGTGGTGANGCCTGTTCAGACCCCTTTGCAGAGCCTCCCTACCCTCCAGCAGATCCACACTTCCACCCAGCTTAGTGTCATCTGCAAACTTGCTAAGGGTGCACTCAATGCCTTCATCCAGGTCATTGATGAAGATGTTGAACGGGGCTGGACCCAGCACTGAGCCCTGGGGGACCCCACTTGTGACTGGTATTTTGTGATAACCACCAATAAGCAGTTTGTAGCCCTGTCTTGAATTGAGGGATGAGCTCCTGCTGATTATGTCGTGCTTGGGGCAGGAATGACATTCTTTCTCTTGTTAATATGAGGAAATTTATCAGAATGGATGATGATCTTTTGGTATTTTGTCAGTGTTTTAAAATGTATAATCTCATTTCTTTAAATGTCTCTTGTTTCATTGCACAAAGGAATCCTTAATGACAATGTAGAGATACCTGAAAATGAAGACGGCAAAAATTTAATAGTTTTATTAAAATACTAAAGCCAGAAAGTTAGTGCTGTAGGACCTTTTTATTTCCTTATTATTTAACTTTTTTTTTCAGAGAAGAAGCAGTAACTACATAATACTTTTTTTTTCCTTTTAAACTGAATTTTACTGTAAATTTACATTATCACATCAATGGAGCTTAAAAATTTAGTAAGCCATCAGGGTGAAAATAATGGCATTTCAAGTCACCTCAGGATGTAAAATACAGTTACCTGCAAGTAGCTGTTTCTAACTATGAAGGATTTTGATTTCTTTTGCTGTGGGATATAATCATTCTCCAAAGACTAGCTAGTGTTAATTAATCATAAAGCTCACATTAACATTTTAAGTTCTTTTAGTGCTAAATGTGTAATTCTCACTTATTGTGACAGAAGCTGTTACAGTTGTTCATGGTGATTTCTAAGAAGTCTTGGATTGGTTTTTTTTTTTAAAAAAGAAAGAAAGAAACTAAATAAACCAAAACCAAACCCACAAAAAAACCCCACACCCCCAAAAGAACAATGAAAAAAAAATACCGTGAATTAAATGTTTTTGGTTTTTTTTTATTTCACAGACTCACTCAAATTATCAGAATGGTCACATTTTACTCCTTAATTAGTTCTGCCTCTTTATGCCTACTGCTGTAATGCAGTTTTATTTATATGGCCATATATTGCTGTTTTAAAAGGGCTCATACCACATTCAGTACAGAAAAAGAGAAAGTTCAGGAATCATAAATATGTCAATGGTTGATTTTAAAGTGCTTGTCTTTACAGCTGAAATGCTATTTTGCTTGTATGCTTCTAAATCTTCTGTTGTTAAAGTTACTACACTCTAAAGTATCTATTTAATCAGTACACAGGTATAGTTAAGCTACTGCAAATTAATCTTCAGATATCTTTGTGCAGAATTAACAAATACTTTGGTATAAGGCTTTGGGAATTCAGAGCCTTATCAAGCAAATGAAAATAGCTCCTGTGGGATAGACTGACAGCTGCAAAGAAAGTATAAATATATTTGGTTTAACAGCAGTAGGAAGACTGAATATTTAGTGATGCAATTATTTAGCTTGCAGTGGAATTGATATGATCAGCAAAGAATAACTGAAAAGGAGATCATATGGATCTCAACATTTGCAATGTAAACATTAAAAATACTTGGACATGGTGGTGAGGCCAGCCAAATAACCTGTCTTATATAGGCTTGCCATGAGCTCTGAGTAATTCTCAAGGGATGCATTACTTTCTTAACAGTACATACTGGCACACTTGACCTGTAATCTGCCTGAATATTTGAAACCTCAAGGTTAAAAATATGCTAGGAGTCTAACAGTAGCAATAGCATCAGCACAGAAATTTCAGCTATATAAATTCTATGTGCAACCCAGTAGTAGGAAGATGATACTTCTAGTAATTCAGGTACATTTACCTCGGACGTTTTCCACTGCTTTTTAATGCCACTGTTAAATAGTAACCACTAGTCAGCGTAAACTGAGCCTAGATCATCCTCTAAGTATCAGTGCTAATCTCCCTGGCTTTATAAATGTAATGCTGAAGAAAAAGGAATTCTGTGCTGTTTCTGATGGTCTAAAATGTATAAGATAATGAGTAAATTCTATGCCTAACATGCACTTCCTGGGATTTTTTTCAACACAGTTATTGGGAGAACTGCTTATTACAGCAGTAATAGGCTAAGAAGTTCTCGGTTTTACTTTATCCATTTCTGATGTTAAATGATTCTTTAGAAAATGCTTTTAAATATACACCTCATTTACCAGCGTGAGACACTTGAGGGATTTTGTGGCATTGTGGATTTTCTCCATTGAGCTAAAAAATGTAGAATTTCTGTTTCTGTAAGCAATTGCCCAGTGTTGTTGGGGTATGTGCTGCCTGCCTGTGGAGGACACTTTTATGTACCCCTTACCAGGCTACAATTCCTCATGTGTACAATGATTAAGCCACCACTTTTCTGTCCTAGATAGATATTGTGAAAATATATTAATTATTGCCTGAGGCAACCAGAAATTGCACTGAAAGCAAAAGAAAAACTCAACAGTAGGTTTAGAGCACCTTACCTACTGCTGATAATGGCATTTTATGAAGGAAATAACTTTGTTGTATGAACACAGGCTTTATCTCAAGAGTGAATTCATGTTTGACGAAGAAAATGAACCTAATCTATTTATTCAGGAAGACAATACAACATCTATTCAAATTTTGCAATTGATGTTGCATAGAATCACAGAATCACTAGGTTGGAAAAGATCCTTGAGATCATCAAGTCCAACTGTACCTGTCCACTATTATATCATATCTCTGAGCACCTCATCTACCTGTCTTTTAAATACCTCCAGGGGTGGTGACTCAACCACCTCTCTAGGCAGCCTGTTCCAGTGCCTGATAACCCTTTCAGTAAAGAAATTTTTCCTAATGTCCAATCTGAACCTCCGCAGCGCGATTTGAGGCCATTCCCTCTCGTCCTATCACTTGGGAGAAGACACCAACATCCACCTCTCTATAACCTCCTTTCAGACTGTTGTAGACAGTGATAAGGTCTCCTCTCAGCCTTCTCTTCTATAGGGTACACAATTCCAGTTCCCCCAGCTCCTCTTCATAAGGCCTGTTCTCCAACCACTTCACCAGCTTTGTTGCTCTTCTCTGGACACACTCCAGGACCTCAATGTGTTTCTTGTAAAGAGAGACCCAAAACTGAACACAGTCTTCTAGGTGCAGCCTCATCAGTGCTGAGTACAGGGGCAGAATCACTTCCCTGGTCCTGCTGGCCACACTGTTTCTGATACAAACCAAGATGCTATTCACCTTCTTGGCTACCTGGGCACACTCACGCTGCTGGCTCGTAATCAGTTGGCTGTTGACCAGCACTCCCGTGTCCTTTTCTGCCAGGCAGCTTTACAGTCACTCCTCTCCATGCCAGTAGCACTTCATGGGGTTGTTGTGTCCCAAGTGCAGGACTCTGCACTTGGCATTCTTGAACTTAGAATCATAGAATCACCAGGTTGGAAGAGACCCATTGGATCATCGAGTCCAACCATTCCTATCAAACACTAAACCATGCCCCTCAGGACCTCGTCTACTC